>JAABKJ010002323.1:0-28326 GCA_011634705.1 Andricus grossulariae
ATCTCTTCTCGGCTAGGCGGATTTTTAACGGCACGTGACGTTTCATTGAACAGGCGGGAAGGATGAGTTGAAAAGGTAGAATTTTTCTGAATCCATTTTACTAGCCGTTCAAGGCGCTGTCTCGCTGTTGAAAAAGATCTTATTATTTGCGTCCAGTGCTGCTTGATGGTCAAAAGTTTACACTTGTTCATTGTGTGATTTGCTTTTCTTAAGTTTCGAGAAAGTGCCCTAACTTCTCGAGTACATTTTTTATTTGATTTTATGTACCTAATCACACACTGAATATTTGATGCATGCCCTCCAGCCGTTTCAATTTTAAACTGAAGCTGTGCAATACTTCTCATGTTGGCATTATCGGCCATCTGTGAAGCTGGTCTTGCTAAAACGGGTGGTATGTTCGTTGGAGAATGATGTTCTTTTTGCCGATAAGGAACTTCATATTTGTTTTTTCGCAAGAAGGATACCTAATTTCTTAAATACTGAGGCGTTTTATGAGCATATTCCTGGTGCATATTGACCCAACCTTCATGTAACCTCTGCATGAATCCTCTTCGCGCCAATGAACTTCTTTGCCAACAGGTGAGGATGTCCCTCCGGAGTTGGTCCGACCACTTAAATCTATGTTTTCGTGTTTGTCCGGGGCCATAGCCTAGTCGCCTCTGTTCGGTCCTATTGCCACTCCCAACTGAACTATGGCCTACATCCGAGAGAGGCTTATTGTGGGTGACACTGCGTGATACTGGTGACGTATACGCATAATTCGTTTCATTAGGGAGTTAGCCCAATGCAACGGGGCTGACTGGAAGAGCCGTAGCTCTCGGGCGATGGGGTCGCCACAACTCTACGCCATAAATTTTAAATATAAAATAATAATTTGTTCAAATTATTATTATTATTTTTTCAGGTTATATTTGAAGAATCCACACCCCTGGACGTATTGCTACAGAAAGCGTGCAAACATAGATACAAACATGCGTTTGGGAAGGCTTCATAGAGCTTTAAAGTATGGATATCTAAATGGAAAAAAGATTAAGAGATCGGATAAATCAATGGTGGTAATTATGTGATTGGTCAGAGATAAATTGTTTGAGAAAATAATTTCTGAACACAAAGGGAAGCTTTGTATCACTATTTCTAACATCCGATCAAGGCATAGGAAATCGGATGAAATCGATAAAAAATTCATCATTGAAACAGATGATGTTTTCGTTGTACCAGCCCAGAGCTCTACAGAATTATATAATATGCGTAGAGATGTCAAAGATTGCTTCTGTAAACTGAGGTGAGATGATTGCGACGCATGCATTCACGAATTTAACTGCACTTTTATTAATTCGGGCATAAAATTTCAAATGTCTAAACCTATTCATTCTGTTGCACGATTGATTGAAAATAAAAATGAACATCCCAAAAGCCATCTTGACAAGCTTCGGGACTCAATTTGTTCGTATAATCGACTGTTTGACATCGACAAAAAAAGTAGATTCTTCTGAGATAATTGCTTCATCCATCCCTTCAACTATGGCAGCTGGCAGAGAAAGCCAAAATTGATTGGTTTGCAAATCTTTTAATTCAAAAAGTGACTCAAGGGAGGGGCAATATAAGACCTCAGAGAAGATTATTTTCCACGACAAAGAAGCATAAATCATATAAGAGTAACGCGCGTCTCGAGAAACCAGTAGACTTCAGCGATGCTAGTAATATTGCTTTAAATCTTATAATTTGAAGTAATATAATTCTTTATAATTTATATTATTATGACACATACAAGTAACCTCTTGAAGAATTCAAATTTTCCAGGAACCTTAAAACTTGACTCGCTTGTTGAAAATCACAAAAGGTATGCCCTCTCCAAACTTTAAAAATGAAATTAAAATGCGTTAATTTTGATGTGATTCCTATGTGCTAAAGCAAGTTTTATTATTAATTAAATTGAATAATTGTTTAAAAATTATATGTGAGAATGATTGATTGATGAATGAATGAATACGTGATGTAAAACATTATTATTTCTTAAATAACTCATTACTAAAAAAAAAACTATTATAAAAGTTTACTACAGGCAAGTAATAAGTCTGTACTAATATTTTAAGACAGATTTTTGTACTTCGTAATAAGTTATCATCGCCAAATCAATTTCTAAACTGATGTATGAGGTGTAAAGTCATTTTCTTAAAGTTTGAATGTAATAGCAGCGCAAGAAATTAGTGTTGAATGTTGTATTATATATAATTAATTGTAAGACGTGGCCATTAGTGAGATTTACCGCGACCCTACTGGGAGTCAATGTCATTTTTAGATGGCAGTTGCTCCCAGTGGGACACTGCGGTGGTTGTTTGACCTAATTTTTCAATCATATGTATATATGCGTGTGTGTGTATTATGGAGATATTATAGAGATGAGATAAAAGATTTCATGGATAGTAAAGTTTAGAATGTTAATACATTCGTAATACCGTCGTATACTTTTTATAGCCAAATATTTCCAAAAAGGCCCGTACATTTCATACATATGGGGGGGGGGCGGTTACACATATTTGTTATTTTGTTTGAGGATATGTTATTTCATTATATATTTGAAATAATAGTCACGTAAAGTAAAGATAATGGTTGATATCGCACTAATAGGGACATTTACCCTACATTCTTCCAAACGATCCGCCAAGAATTCTCTGAGAGGTTAAGAGCAGAGCTCGCACATGCGCCATGCACTTGGTGAAAATGTTTAGTACATACCTTGTGCGCGCTACAGACTCTAGTCGAACTGACAGGAAACAGAGGGGAGACGACGTGAATAGTCACAAACCTAGCAGCTACAAAAAGAACCAAGACGAGAGGATGGAATACAACGGAGCAGCAGCCCCTCGCAAGTACCGAGAGGGCAGCAGATTCGATCACTGCTGCATGTAGCGACCACGCTTCAACGGCTAAGTGGGGAGATTGAAGTCGGCAGCCATGTTCCACCGTTAAGCTCCACTTGCAGCGTCGAAGGCAGTACTTAGTAGATTCGACCAACCCTGCATCACTCGAGACAGAGCCGATGGGAAGATTTTTCTCTCTCGTTCTTACGGACGGGTAAAAACAGCTATGAAAATTTCGGAAGTTTGCGGAGAATTCCGAAGGATCAAGCAAATTCAGGATTTTTCGGGAATTTCAGATAATTTTCGGTAGTCTGAAATAAGTTCAAGGGAATAAAGGAAAGCGTCACCCGTTTCACCAGGATAGGTTATCTAGGGTGGGCCGAGGCACGATAATGGGGCAATTACCAAGTTGAGCAAACGACCTAACGGGAGAGGTCCTCAGGCCAATTCTTAGAGGGTTGGAGCTGAATATGAGCGGGGTGGATGAGGTGCTGCGGAAGCGAATGGGGCGGTACTTTCCACGTCAGTGGGGTGACCAGGTGATACCCTGGAATCCAGAGGACGACGACCCACAGGAGTTGGTACTAGGTGACAAGGGGATCAGCTCGAATATAACGGGTGCCCAATAGGCTACCAGGCACCGGATAGGAGCACTAAGAACAAGGATCCTCGTTACGCGAAAGTTAATACTAGGCCACGCAGAAAAACGGCTAGAGCCAGCGCGACAGACGAGTGAACATATGCTTCTCTACATTTTTCTCATTTCGTTTCCAGGTAGAGCGCAATACCCCAACAGAACCAAGGCGCAATTAAAAATTCAGGAGACCTGAAAGGGCTCAGGGCTTGCTGAGACAAGACTGGGATTATCAAGCCTTAGTAACGCTAAGCCGTAGTATGACGACAGCCTGGGCAAGCGGACCAACCGGTCAA
The DNA here is from genome assembly GCA_011634705.1 of Andricus grossulariae. NCBI lineage: Eukaryota > Metazoa > Arthropoda > Insecta > Hymenoptera > Cynipidae > Andricus > Andricus grossulariae. Next base: position 3,792 of record JAABKJ010002323.1, read on the forward strand.
ATGACAGTATACACACCGACAGTGAGTGCTCTAACGTGTGCTCCCTTGTAACCGCCTCGCAACTGATTTTTATCACTGCGTTAATCAAAGACACGCGTTTGCGGAATGACTAATACATCCGGAATCGGGAAGTTCCGCTCAAAATTAAGACACAGCATCACGAAACCGAAGACCGAAGCCGGACCTCAAAACCAGAGGGTTATCGGCACCCAGAATACTACCCGGAACCATACCCGCGAAAACTCGTTTCAACTGACCACCGCGAACTCAGGTTTTGCAAACGTCAAGGGCCCCGAACAAATCGGACCACTTACCACTACCCGCTCTTGAGCCTCTTCCCCCAAACGAACGCGAGTTTAGGAAGACGAGGAAAGAATGACACAAGACAAATTGGAGCAAACTAGGGACCGGTCTGAAAATTATGATAAGTACGGGCCACAAGAATTTTTTGAGCCAAGAGAAGTCAAGCGTAGGCCGTATACCACAGGGTATGAAGGACATGAGCCCGCGCGACGATACCAAGGCGCGAGTTTCAGACATACTCAGGACACTAGGATGCAATACGCCCCAACAACCGGACAAAGCCAAAAGGGCCATATCGGGAGCCATGGCGGCAGAATTGAGAGTGGAGTCGCGCCCCGCTGGATAGGTACTCCCACGGTTGGGAGGACAGACCAGTGTACGATGGCCACGCACCGACAAACGCGCTTGGACCAAGAGTTCTGCATGAATTTGAACCAAAAACCACCACGAATTACGAGTATGCTCAGGAATGGGGGCGAGGCGCCCAGCGACCCCTCAGAAAACCAAGAGACGTGACAAGAATCGTGAAAGGGTGGAAGGTGAGTTTCAATGGACAAAAGGGATCTAATGTGGACAACTTCTTGTGGATGGTCGAAGAGGGCAGATCCGCCTCTTTCCTCACATCGCCAAGAGGAACACAAGGCCACACAAGGCCAAGAGGGACAGATGGCAGACTACCTGACCTGCATGTACGGGCCTTATCAGCTCTCGAGCAGGCCAATGGACTTCGAGGTCCAAATGAACAGGATTACGCGAAACTCAGATCCGACTTTAGCCATCAGGCGTTACGAATTTACAGACTACAACGGTCTGGCGGTCCTGGCGGCGGGATATAAGTGCGTAATATCCACAATAGGTGAGGATATAGCTTCTCCGTCCAACGGGAAGTGCCTCATCCCAGAATATGCGTATAAAGAGAAGGAGACACATCCGAAAAAGAGCAGTTCAATGGCCGCTATCACCCCAAATTCAGCCGATAGCGACACTGCACAGAACGCATCTGAGTTGGCACACTTGATTGAAGCGCTTATGGCAGCGATCAGAGTCAAAAGGCATGAAGCAGGAGCTAACTCAGTGAAGAACGAACCGCCGAGCAAGTCCAGGACCGACGGAGCCAATAGGCGTAATGCCTGTGGTCTTTGGTACCAGAAGGGCTCAGAAAGCACTTTGCGAGAAGGGTTGGCACCCAGGATGAAAACAGGTGCGGGTTCTTTTACCCATGAGAAACAAGGTGATGATTCAAAAGCAGAGTGTTGGAATTGCCTACACAAAGGTCACCACCAGATCGCCTTTACGGAAAACTAATAGCGTAATTAATGTCGTCAGTGCGTCCTTCTCCAGTCCCGGATTGGTCCCAAAGGACGTCAGGCAAATAACAGAACAGAGCAGGCTCGAGCCGATGGAATCGTTAATAGTGGGGATAGCACAGGAGGCAAATCCTTCTCCCATAGATACACCGTCGCCTTTCGCGGACAAGATTCGGGTAATCCGTACCGTAGAAACGAAAGAAACCATCGTTTTCATCACAAGAACGAGGGTTCGAGAAAGACAGAAACCCTTAAAGACTGTGATACCGCCATCACAGGATGAAGGCCCTTTGTTACCGCTACGACTAGAAGTGAAGAAGCCTCCGAAGGAAGCCGGGGACATCCCTCTGCAGTCAGCCCTGGAGGGATCATCCTCTCGAGGACAGCGGGAGTCGACCGGACGCCGTAACCCCAACCCGACCTCCATGAAAGAGACCATCGCCCTACCAAATTTACTGGCAGCCGAGGGCATGGCCAATTTAGAAGCGGAAATCAGGTAGCAACTCATCAAATCCACGGTACACTGGACGAGGCGAGTCAAAGAGGAGAACCAAACGTGCTGGGAACCGGCTGGAATAGCTGAGACCAGACTTACTTGCCGCGCGGAGAGGCAGACCCGAGTCAGAGGGACTCTGCGTCCAGTAGGGACAGCTCGGCGAGACCCTGGGAAAGACAAGGGGCAAGCGACGGTCCTTCGGCCACGAATAACTGGCCGCCCAAGCACCTCCGGGAATGATCCTGTCGACAACAGTCCAACAAGGAGGCAGTAGCGGCGGTGATCGAGGAGGCCGGGCGTGACTGCGAATCGGCCGAAATAACACGCCTGGAAGAGGCCAACAAGAAAGCTCGCGCGGAGGCCAAGCGACATCAGACAGAGGAGAAGGAGCGCCGCCTAGAAGTGTTCTGGCGTAGCCGCCCGCTGAAGAGCGGAGGAATGAACACTCCTAAGAACCAGGGACATGGGGAGGTCTCCGACTCGTTCATTTATTCTGGAGGCGCAGACTTGGTCGGCTGGCGGCATCAGCCTTGGATCCGCAGTCAGGGGCGCCTACGGAGGGGGTGTCTGCACCAAGTGCCGGCGGCGGAGGCACAGCTAGGAAGTGTGTCTCACTCCAGGACACTTTAGTTTGGAACCCGAAGAGACTTCGTTCTGGGTGGGAGATTCTGCCAAAGTACTGTCCTCAGGCATTCAAACGGTCACGCCGGAACAGAACCTTACGTTTTTTTGTTTTGATTTTTGATTTATGTTTTTGTGTGATTTACTCTTCCTTTAATTTGACGATTTGACGGTATCTCGTAGAGATATTTATTTATTCTTTGGTTTTTGTTCTGCCCTGCTGATTCGACAGAGGTTACGTTTGCTGTGGGTGATACACCCAACAAGAATCTAGGGTGGCGATCGAACGTGGTCGCGTTAGGGCTCACGAATAAAAGTAAGGTACCCAAACTGTTGTCCTTCATTTCTCGGAACATAGAACAAGTGTGGAAAGTACCCTGTAGTCCTTACTTTAGTCGAACCTCACTGGCATAACATAGAGTAGCTGAACATACGATCCAGGTTGCGAGGCGACCCTGCACTGCTAAGGCGTTCTGCAGCGCAAAGGAAAACCTAGTAGTCATTTTCTTAAAAAGAACATAGAGCGAATTTAGAGGGATAACGCGAAACAAGGAAGACCTTTTCGTGTGGTTGCAAGGTCGGTGGCTCACGCTTGTCCTCTTAACGTTTGGTCTCAGCCCGTATTTTCTTGTGCCTCCGAGCAAGTGTTCCTTTCACGCGGATAATAGATAGCACCAGTGCCGCGTGAATTATCCGAGGCCCCCCTCGCCACCCGGAAAGTTGAGGCACGCCTGACTCAGAGCCCGATATTAGCAGGTCGAGGCGGACGTCTCTCAATCCGACCGAATGCGGGTGCCTCGGGTGGTCGCAACGAAAGTAACAGGTTGTTCATGGGACGTGGTCTGACGGTTCCGGGCATACAAATTAATGAATTAAACGAAAATTTTAAATTGTTCTTTTGCTGTGAGATGAATTTTAATTAATTTGTTTAACTTTTTAGTCAGATTAAACGATTTCTGATCTGATAAATATTTTTCGATTGCCATATATGAGAAAAGAACAATGCTATTAATAAGGGCAAAACCGTTCTATGAAATATTTCGCTACCTTCCATATACCTCTATCGTAGCGATATTTGTTTGATCAATATAAATTAATAAATTTTGATTACAAGTAATGGAAATAAAAATAATTATTTTTCCTCAAATTTATTTTATATATTTACACGCATCAACTTTCATTGCGTACCAATTTTGTAAACATATGGCTACATGGTCTAACGCACTATTCAAGGGTGAATTGGTGCTATTCTGAAACTTTAGCATACCGAAATTTAACGGACATTACGAAATTTTTAATGAAATTACTTCAATTTTTCCTAAAATTTTTGAATCTTTCGAAACTAGGGACATTTATCAAATGTTTCGAGTATTTTTAAATTTAAATTTTGCATGACATTTTTTAAACATCCTCCAGTTTTCAGTTATTCAAAAATTATTGAAAACTTCGGAAATCTCTCAATACCATTTGAAATTATTCAAATTTTTACCAAGATTTTAAAAATCCGTTAAAGTAGAAAAATTGAATTACGGTTTTTCTGATTATTTTTACATTCACTTCAGAGAAGGTATGAGATTTGTGTAAAATTTGAACCCTCACGTTTTCGTCAAATGTCAACGTTTTGTTCAAATATCCACGTAATAAAACCTCCAAACCCCAAAAAATAGGTTTTCGCGAATATGTCTTTCCATGTGTTCGTGTATCTGTAGCTTTTGAGATTGTCAGCATGATAACTTCCGAAAGAATGAACAGATTGGATTGGTCTTTGGTATGCTTTTAAAGTGTCCTAAACTTGAGTTCAAGTTCGTGAGCCAACGATTTTCGATAAAAATTCAAAAAGTTTAGGCATTTTCTAAATTTTTGTGACCACATTTTTTTAAATTGAAAAATGCTATGTATGGTTGTTCGTAGTCTTCATAAAGGCGAAAAATTTATCGTCATTATTTTTCTTGATGAAAAACAAATTACTAGAGTTATAGCATTCACAAAATTGAAAAGAAATGTTACATTTCAAGGCAAAGAACGACCCATATGAAGAAAAGTCTAGATGAGAAAAATGTTTGTTATAACAACTTTACGAATTTTCTTGAAAAATCGAACATTCAAATTTTGATCGCACGAAAAAATGATGAAAAATAAAAAATTCCATTTTGCGAAAAGATAAATTAAAAAAAATTATGCACTCCAAAAAGATCTACAAATATGTCACACAAGCTACAAAACAATTTCATTCAACAACATTTTTCGCCTTAATCATATGTACAAATTTGCTCAAAACTACTTTACGTTACGATCCGTATTTTCAGTTAAAACTGCAAAAAATGACATTAAAAGTAAACAAATTAAATTCTCGGATGTTCAGATTTTCGATAAAATCGAGTGTGGAACACGAGATGCGTAATGAGAATGGGTTCGTTAAAGTCGAAGGAGCTTTAACAAAAAAATATTTCTCGATCACCTAATTACAGACGTTGATGCTTTGAACTCTAATTTTGAAAGGTCTGTGCACAAATATTGGAGAAATACAGTGACCGAGCGCAGCGGACAAAATAAAGATTTATTATTTTTAAATCTTTCAAAATTCGGAATCTTGAAGAGTTCAGGTCAATTTTTTCTAAGTTTGAAAGATTTCGAAACTTGTAAAAAGAAGCTACAAAATAAATGTAAATTTTTGAATACTTGAATGAAAAAATGTCGTGGCTTTTTAAGAAATTTGCATGGTTTCAAGAAAGTACAATACTTTATCTAAGATTCCTGATAAAAGTATGAATCATTTTCTACATCAAAAATTACATTTCCAAACAAAATCAGCTTGCATGATTCTCTAAAATTGATTTTTTTTTGTTGAAAACTAATCTTCTCGGTAGAAAATTAAACTTAAAATTATAAATATGATATTATATTATCTTATATTTACCGATTAAATTAGAAAAAACTGCAAAAGCGAGCAAGAGAGTACCAGTGGCGATACGCATTTTCTAATATAGTTGATGATAGTACGTGACAGACGGTGACAGTAAATGATACTGATTCAGAGAGAAATGAAATATTCTAGAAGGTTTTCTCATACGTATACGAGTGAGCTGTCCATATTCCACGTAGCTTATTCTGATTTTCTGATTCCCCATTTTTATCCCCCCCCCCCCTAGTGTGTGTGAGAATGTATGTGTGTTCTAATCTATTTCCTTGGATACTTATCTGTCATAAAAACCGCGTGTCATTTAGAAAATTATATCAACACGCTCAGCTTATAGTATAAGGAAACGTTCCAGAAAAATAATAATATTTAGTGGTCCAACCTTATCTCTTCCAAAATTTCAATTACAAACATATTTGTATGAAGAATTTATGTGATGACGCTTTTTGATTTTAGTAATAATCAATAATGAAAAGTAACGAGAGACCTTGCTTCTATGAAATATTTTTTCCTTCGATGTATTGCAAACTTTTTTTAATAATATTCAAAAATAGTGGAATTATCTGCCAAAACAATATTGAATTTGAAATCTAAAAATCGACGAATTGTCTACAAAACAGTTGAATTTTCAACCTAAAAGGATATTTTTAACGGGATTGTTAAATTGGAAACAAAATATTTAAATTTCAAACCAATTATTGAAATATCTAACGAGAAGAGAGTCATAACAATATACATGAATTTATTATTTTCTTGTAAGCCTGATCCGTTTGAGGTATGGGTCTGTGAACAATTTTCTCTCATTAAGGTGGGCTCAGAATCACTGTATAAATTCAATCACAACCAGTGATGACCCGCAGCCCCATCTTACTTTATTGGAAGTACTCAAGTTTTCCTGAAATTTTTTTAGGGGAGAGAAAAACTGCAAAAAAAACCACCTTCTGAGCCGGTTTCTCGACAGTCAATTTTGAAGCCAGACATTTCACACAAAAAAGATGCATCATCGACGAAAAGCGTAGTAGTTAATATTTTAATAAAATAGTTTAACTTTTAGCCAAGTATTTGAATTTTTGAATTAGCCAGAATAACTTCTGCCTGACAGATGCATTTTTAACCAAAAAATATTAATTTTCTACATAAGATTGAAAAGATGTAAATAAGTGCTAAATATTTTTCTGAAATGTTTTGAACAAAAAATGGCGTGTGCTACGCGAACGCACAATTAATTGCTACTCGTGTCATTCTTAATAGTAAAAAAATACCTTCGTACTCTCCTGATTTTAATAACCCCCAAAAGACAATCCCTCTTCCCATCAGTAGTGACTTCTTTATACTCTTTAATAGGAAAAATCTCAAACTATTTTGGAGCCCCTAAGATACCACTAAACTTTCTTTTCAAGTTCCGCAGGAGTCACTCAAGTGAACAATCGAATTTTCGAATCCCCAAGAAAAGATCATAAATCACTCACTACACATGTTTGACTATACTTGCCAAAGAGTAAACAAAAATACAATTTCTAATTAAAAATATGCGATGAAGACCTTTTCAGAAACCCGATTACCTACCCTAGTATATCTTCTTACTTCCCAACCTACCAATGAACTAATCCTAGCACATGTAGATAAACAAGTCTAAGTAACTATGGAATTCTGAAACTGAAAATAGTGAGTCACCTTAAAAAAACTCTAGATAATATTATCGACCTTACCAAAATATTTAACAACTTAAACAGAAAAGGATAGATACTTTGATATAAAAAAAGTTTTGTATCAATATTAATGTTATGCGCATAAAGGTGGTAGTGATGGATAGCCTATGGTCTTTCTAAAATTCATATAATATATTCAAAAACTGAAGTACAGTCAATGAATTTCGCTGCAGAACCATAGCCTCATCAGGACTATAACAAATAATCAAGCAATGTCATGAATATGTACGCATACATATATGTTCTTTTCTTGATGAACTAATTTTTGATCCAATAATTTTATTTTTAAAATTACCGCAATGTGTATTTTCCATCCAAATTCAATATGAAAAATGATTGGTAGTTCCCATTCATTCAAGAAGTTACAAAAAGCTTTCCATTAAGTGTTCATTATCTCACAAAATGTGAAATAGGTATTTTAAGATATTGAAAGACGTGTATTAAATGGTTTCGGGTCTGTTATTCCCACTATTGTTTTTGATTTTACTGTTATACATTGGTGAAAAAAATGGTGTGACTATTATTTGAACTAACGATAAGTGAGAGAAGAAATTTAACCGCAAGTTTCAATTAAATCATGATAAATTACACTTAAGTTTTCTGTGTCTGTTCGCAAGTTTATTGACTCCGTATTTTTTACCATGTAAAACATTTCCATAATATTTCTGATCAATGTTCAGATATTCTAGTCTTCAAAGGTCTCTTTGTCTGTCCTATATTCACTCATCCGCAGTTTTCGCAGGTTATTCTGCATAAAACGTTTGTTTTTCCAAATTTGGTGTAGCTTCTTTTGGTATATGTAGCGGAGTTTATTTTCATTAATTTGTTATGGAAAAAATCGGATGGATGTTTCGTTCTTTACAAATTCTTCAAATTCAGTGGTATAGTTCTTTGACAGACGGTACTATTAGTTTTTAATCTTCGATCTATGGTTTTCTTTATAAAGTGGTACGGATAGTTATTGTTCAATAAATTTTGTGTAACTATGGCAATATTTTTTGGGTGAAACTCAGGTTCTGAAAATTTTGTAGCTCTGTTCAACATTGAGAAAATTATTCCTTCATTATGGTTGAAATGGTGATTTGAAAAATAAAATTAATGTTTGGCGAGTTGCAGTTGGTTTTTCATACCAATCTGTTTTATTGAGCCCTTTCTTAAAAAATATCATCGATGTATCAATAATAGAAAAGAAACATCAGATTTTTGTTCTTCAGGATGTTTTCTTCTAGAATTTCAATGCATTTTTACATATTTTATTGTTTCTACAATATCCCAACTATGTTTGATTATTCGTATAAATGTAGATGTTATTTTGTTTAGAAACGAAGCCAAATATTTGGACAAGTTGTATAATGGTGATCCAATGAATGACGTCACTGGTCTTATTGATTTAATATCTTTGTGTAACTTTATTGTCCAATATATCAGTGGTGGTCGACCGCTAGTACTTCGCAAACGATGATAAGTTCTTTCTTTTATCAATTTTTCTTTAACCCTTTACATGTTTCTAAATTCTGCCTCAAAAACATAGGAGGGTCGATACATTTTTTATTTGATCTAGTGATGCTTGAAAGCACTTAAACGTCATAGTTCTTTCACTAATTTTTTTGAGCGAGCGGAAATATAGGAGCTTCAATGTAGAGAAAATTAGTAAAAGAATGAATATTAGATTATTATATTGTTTGATTCGAGATCAATGATTACATTACATTGACAAATTTCCTGCATCACTAGTGCACCTTTCTGACGGGGTCCTCCTAGGAAAAGACTACTAATTCTACATCACTATGACTGCGCCCGACTTTTAAAATATCTGTACTAGTATTCACCTGCATTATTTTTGCAGTACACAAGAAAAATCGCAGTAAAACCTCTGTACAGTACAGCGGACTTGAGCTCACTTAAATATACGGATCGACCAAGACTTCAATTCTCGTCCTGCCAACGCTAAATACTACACCTACATTACATTACAATTACAATTACAATTACATTTACAATTGCATTTATAATTACTTGAATAATTGCCTAAATGTTTCTCCTTTTTCCAGACTTTACGAATTATTTCTTTTTGTTGAGGCGTCCTCTTTAAAATGAACTAAGCAGTAATTTTTTTTTAAGTATGCCTTATTCTATGCCCATTTAAATTATATTCTCCATGCTGGTATAAATAGAGAGAAAATTCATAATTATATGCTTGACTGTATTCTTTCTTGATTACTCTAATGCTGTCTCTAGTGGTTGTTTGATCATCGTTTAGAAGCTGTGTTTGCTCTTGTTCTACAATGTCTATTCGATCGTTTGCCTCTCTGCATGCTCTAATGTGTGCTTCTTTGTATATTGGATTGTTTGATGTTGATACGTGTCTAGCAGCAACTTTATCGCGGGCAACAACAAGATCCAAACGACGGCTTGCACCCAGTTTTCGAAATAAATCTTGTGGCACAGTTATCCACTCGTCTTTATTCATGTCAAATACGATGAATAAATTTTGCGGAATATAAAATAAACTGCATGGATCTGCAATTAAATCTCCACGCAGCCATCCAATTATGATATAATCCCTTTTTACGAGATTTACTGTAGTGTAGATCATACGTTTACCACGAAATGTTTCGAAATTGCGAAACTGACTTCCAAGCCACAATGTTTCGACCGGAGGTATGACGCCGTTGTATCCAGGAAATAAATCCTCCAAAGTCATCGGTTCTGAACTTATTAATTCTGCAAGACAGTAATCGAATATGAAATAATTTTGAAACTCATTCATTTACTTTGTCTTCATTCAAGCCTACTTTTCTGGCTCACTTTTCGCGTGAAAACAAAAAACACAATATGGAAAAAAAGAAATTTCTCTTCATTTTTATTCTATAGCCCAGTTTGACAGTTTATTAGTACACGTCAGCTTGACATCTCATAAAATTCATTTTTCGCTTGAAGGTGCTGCAATTCAATGAAAATTCTATAGTTTGAATTAGAAGTTAAGATTTTTATTTGGTTAGATTGAATTTAGGATCAAGCATAGAAATAGTCGCTTCTAACATTTACAGTCACTGATACAAGTAATTTCAACTTCTTGAAAAATTTTTTGTTCAAGTACGGACACATATGATGCATACGTAAGAATTATAAGAATTTCAAACAAATAAATTAACGTTTTGATTTATATTATTTACAATTGAAAAGTTTGCAATTGTAAATCTATAATGTTGAACAAATTTCAATTTTAAGTCCTAAGAATTGAAATATTCCAAGAAAAAAATTAAAATTACATACGTTTGAAAAATAAATCTTGAAAATTTAATAACTTGTAATCCTATATTTTGAAATTCAAGAATTGATAACTGTTACTCTCGATGATTATGGAATCTAAATTTTTAAATCTTAACAATTGAGGAATTTTTAATTTTGAAAATAAAAAGAATGAAAGTTTCAAGTTGTTTATTGAAAATTTTTGTAAATTTGATGATTAATATTCTAAATTTCATATATGTCGAAGATTTATAATTTACAACTCTTGAATATAATCTTGAAAATCATTAAAATCATCATAGCTTAGAAAATTTTACTCATACGCCTTTAAAATTAAAAAATCTTGGATTAAAAGTCGTCAAAATGAAACTGTTCCAAATTTTAATTCCACAAAATTGTGAAGCTTGATATTGTAAATCTTTGAAATTGAAGAACTTTTAATTTTGAAAATTTACAATGAATAATGATGCGAGTTTTAAAATTCAAATTGAAAAATGATGTAATTTTGATGATTTACATACCAAATTGATTTAATTTTGAAGATTTTGGATTTAAATATTTATTCCCAATTTTCAAAATCAGCCAAAAAAATGTAATACTCCCTTAGAATTGAGGTGTTTTCAAATTTGGCTATTTAGAATTGAAAATGTGGCAAGTTTTACTTATTGAAAATAAAAATATTATAATTTGGAAAATTTTCTGGTGAAATTTCTTCAATTTGAAAGATCTAGATGTAAAAACTTGACTCTAAATTTTAAGCCATTGAAGTCAGCTTAAAAGATTTTTGAAAATTCATCTATTTCGGTAGAAATGAATTCTTCTTTGGTTGAAAATGCAACTGTTTGGTTGAAAATTAATCTATTTCGGTTAAGTTTCTAGCTATTTTTTTTTTAAATTTGACCTTTTTTGTTGAAAATTATCTTTTTATATTATTTTGAATGAATGTAAGAAATATTCCTATTTTTCTGAGAATTAGAAGATGAAAAAAAATGTTCAAAAAATCAGTTTAAGTTTTATCTAATTAGTTGAATTTTTAACCCAAAAAGATGAATTTTAAACAGAGATGACTAATTTTTTGCCAAAAAAATTGTTCAATTTTTAAGCCAAAAATAAAACTTTTCGTTAAAAAAGTTTAATTTTCAACTAGAAAATATTAATTTTCTGCAGAGAATTTCATCTTGATCGAGGAGCAATGAGAATTTTTTCATTCGATAGGGGAAATCTTCTTTATTCAAAATCAATGAAAACCGAAAAATCGTTTTTTCGCATTTTGGCAATTTCTTGACTCCTCCTTCTTGATTGACGATCTTTTCATTTCAAATATTGAAGTAGAAATATTCCCAATTGTAAGTTTATTATTGCTTTTAAATTTAAAGTTTGACACTTTTAAATTTTGTAGTTTTTATGATTAACTTTTGAAATTTGGTCAGTTCGGAAGATTCAAAAATTGAAAACTTGAATTTCATTTTCCAAAATCATCAAGAAATAAGAATTTTTATTTGAACACTTTTGAAATAAATTTGTTTATATTTGAAATCTTCGAAATTGTATAACTTTGAATTGTAAAGTTATAAAGTTGAAGAGGTTTTAATTGAGACAATTTGCAATTTAAAATAATGGAAGTTGGAAGTTTTATAATTTACAATTCTGTAATTTTAATAATTAGCATTCGAAATTTCTTCAATTCGAAAGATTTGAAATTAAAAAATTGTCTTTCCAGCTTTAAAATCATCCAAAATTTCAAATTAAAATATAAAATCAATAATATCATTATAATTAATTCGCGAAAAAATAAAAAAATTTAATATATGAAAAGAATTTTGAGCTGGTATATATTCTTAAATTTTCACATATCAATTTACTATGTTCCTGAAAAATATACATGACACATATGGCCACATGGCCTATCACACTACTGAAGAGGGAATCGGTCCGATAAGGAAACGTCGACTATCGAAAATTAACTCAATGTATAAATTCTTGAAAACAAACCAAGAATCTTGCGATGAAATTTGGATAAATACCACAAAATGCTCCTATTGTAATTCCTGAAAACAAAATAAAAATTTGTTTATTTGGATAAACATAAAAAAGGGGAAAGTAAAATGAGAAGGCAACCAACCAAATTCCCTTCCTTTTCTTTTTTATTTCTTTCATCTTTTTTATTTTCATTACTATGAAATTACAATAAAAAGCATGGATAATATTTGCTTTTTTATTGTGATTTCACAGTAATAAAAATAATGAACATAGGAGCATTTTGTGGTATTTGTCCAAATTTTATCATAAGATTCTTGGTTTATTTTCAAGAATTTATACATTGACTTGAGCGTTGGACGTTGAATGGGATTTTGAAATTGATTTCAATCACACTACGGACATCGCACCCTAGCAACAGGTATACGAACAACATCTTCTTAAAGAAAATAATGCTACCCACGTTAAAACCTTGCACCAACTGTAGGTTTCTCGTGAACCCGAGATTGAACCAATGCCTCAAGTGTAAAAAACACATCTTCTGCAGAGAAGTCTAGTTTCAACAGTACTTCAGGGTCCCTGGAGTAAGTTCCTCGAGAACACAAGATAGAGCCAATGCCCCAGGTGAAAAAAAAACACATCTTCTCGGCAGAGGTATGGTTTTGTTAGTACTTTAGGGTCCTTGAAGTGGGTTCCTCGAGGACACGAGATTGAACCAATGCCCCAGGTATGCGAAACACATCTTCTCTGGGGAAGTCTGGGTATTACAATACTTTAGGGTCCCTGGAGTGGGTTCCTCAAGGACGCGAGCTTAAACCTATGCTCCAGGTGTAAAAAACACATATTTTCCGGAAAAATTTGGTTTTGACAGTACTTTAGGGTCACTGGAGTGGATTGCTCGAGGATACGAGATTGAACCGATTGCCCAGGTATGCAAAAGACATCTTATCCGGGGAAGTATGAGTTTTAGAGTACTTTAGGTTCACTGGAGTAAGTTCCTCGAGGACACGAGATTAAACCGATAACCTAGATATAAAAAAACACATCTTCTTCTGTGAAGTCTCGTTTGGCAGTACTTTAGGGTCCCTAGAGTGGGCTCCTCGAGGACACGACATTATATTAGTACTCCAGGTGCAAAAAACACATCTTCTCCGGGAAAGACTGGGTTTAACAGTACTTCAGGGTGCCTATAGTGGGTTCCTCGAGGACACGAGATTGAACCGATGCCCCAGGCGTGATAAAACACGTATTTTCCCAGAAAGTCTGATTTTGACAGTATTTGAGGTTCCCTTGGTCTGTTTTTTACAGTACTTTAGGGTCCGTCATGTAAATTCCTCAAGGATATGAGATTGAACCAGATTTTTCCAAAGGTAATGCGTTTCTCACACATGAGGCATTGGATCAATCTCGTGTCCTCGAGAAACCTACTCCAGGCATCCTGAAGCACAGTTAAAATCAGACTTACTTGAAGAAGATGGGTTTTTTACACCTGGAGCATTGGCTGGATCTCTTGACCTCAAAGAACCAACTCTAAGCACCCCAGAGTACTGTAAAACACAGTCTTTCCTGGATGAGATGTGTTTTTTACACCTGGGGCATTAATTCAATATCGTGTCTTCAAGTAACTTACTCCAGGAACCCTGAAGTACTGTGAAACCCAGACTTCCCCGGAGAAGATGTGTTTCTCACACCTGGAGCATTGGCTGGATTTCGTGACCTCAAGGGAATCACTCTAAGCAACGTAAAGTACTGTAAAACCCAGACTTCCCTGAAGAAGATGTGTTTTTTAAACCTGGAGCATTGGCTGGATCTCGTGACCTCGAAGAACCAACTCTAAGTACCCTAGAGTACTGTAAAACCCAGTCTTTCCTGGATGAGATGTGTTTTTTACACCTAGGCCATTGATTCAAAATCGTGTCTTCAAGGAACTTACACCAGGAACCCTGAAGGACTGTAAAACCCAGACTTCCCCGGAGAAGATGTGTTTCTTACACCTGAAGCATTGGCTAGATTTCGTGACCTCAAGGAAATCACTCTCAGCACCGTAAAGTCCTGTAAAACCCAGACTTCCCCGCAGATGTGGTTTTTACACCTGGAGTATTGGCTGGATCTCGTGATCTCAAAGAACCAACTCTAAGCACCCTAGAGTACTGTAAAACCCAGTCTTCCCTGGAGGAGATGTGTTTTTTACAGCTCCGGCATTAATTCAACATCGTGTCTCCAAGAAACTTACTCCAGGTAACCTAAAGTACTATAAAATCCAGACTTCCCCGAAGAAGATGTGTTTTTTACACCTGGAGTATTGGCTGGATCTCGTGACTTCAAGGAACCCACCCTAAGCACCCCAAAGTACTGTAAAACCTAGACTTTCCTGGAGAAGATGTGTTCTTTACACCTGGGGCATTGATTCAATCTTGTGTCTTCGAGGAACTTACTCCAGGGACCCTAAAGTACTGTAAAACTCAGACTTCCCCGGAAAAGATGTGTTTTTTCCACCTGGAGTATTGGCGGGATCTCGTGACTTCAAGGAACCCACCCCAAGCACCCCAAAGTACTGTAAAACTCAGACTTTCTTGGAGAAGATGTGTTCTTTACACCTGGGGCATTGATTCAATCTCGTGTCTTTGAGAAACTTACTCCAGGGTCCTTAAAGTACTGTAAAATCCAGACTTCCCCAGGGAAGATGCGTTTTTTTACACCTGCAGTATTGGCTGAATCTGGTGACCTAGAGGAACCTACTTCAAGCACCCCAAAGTACTGCAAAGCCCAAACTTCCCTGGAGAAGATTTGTTTTTCACACCTGAGCCATTGATTCAATCTCGTGTCTTCGAGGAACTTACACCAGGGACCCTAAAGTACTGTAAAACCCAGACTTTCCCGGAGAAAATGTGGTTTTTAAACTTAGATTATTGGCTGTATCTCGTAACCTCCAGGAACCTACTCTAAGCACCCTCAAGTACTATAAAACCCAAAGTTACCTAGAGAACATGTGTTTTTTACACCTAGAGCATTGATTTAATCTCGTGTCCTCGAGGAACCTACAGTTGGTGCAAGGTTTTGACGTGGGTAGCATAATTTTCTCGAAGAAAATGTAGTTCGTATACCTGGTGCAAGGGTGTTATGTCTGGAGTGTGATATTCGAGAGCGCAGCTCATCATTAGAAGTCAAACTTAGTCTAAAATTAGTTTGTAGAAATGTTTGTAGAATTTTCGTATGGAATTTAAATGTGGAATTTCCACATGAAATTTCCACATGGAAGTTCCGTAGAACGCTTTCCGTACAATTTTGTTACGTGGGAATCTAATCTTCTTGGTAGAAAATGTATCTATCTGTCTGAAAATTCCACTCAGAATTATAAATATGATTATATATTATCTTATATTTACCAATAGAATAAAGGAAAACGGCAAAAGCAAGCGATAGAGTACCAGCGGCGATCCGCATTTTTTAATGTAGATGAAGACAGTATATGACAGTGAATAACAGTAAATAATACTGAGTTACAGAGAAATGGAATTCTTTAGAAGATTTCTTTATATGCCATATGTACACACACACACAAGCGCACACACACATATGTGTGTGTGATCTCATATATTTCCTTGGATACTTGTTTGTGATAGAACATCGTGTGTCATTTGAAAAATAAAATCAACACACTATGCTCATAATTCAAGGAGAGGTTCCAGAAAGACATATTTATTGGTCCAATCTTATCTCTGCTAAGATTTCAACTATACTACATATTTGTATGAAGAATTCACGTGATAATGCTTTTCGATTTCAGTAATAATTAATATTAACAATTAACGATATACGTGTGTTTTTTTCTGTAATATTTTTTCTTTCGCTGTATTGCAAATTTTTTTTTTAATATTAAAGAAAGAGTACAGTTAACTGCCAAAACAGATTTATTCGGAATCTAAAAAAGGATGAATCGTCTGCACAACAGTTTCATTTCCAACACAGAAGGATAGTTTTTAACAGAATTGTAAAATTTGTGAAACAATAATTAAATTTTCAATCAAATAATTAAATTTCTGACCAGAAAAGAAGAGCCGTGAAAAAATACATGAATTTATTATTTTCGTGTAAGCCTGGTCCATTTAAGTCCGATGGCACTGCGGTTAAAATCTATTGTAATATGTTTTTTATTTATGAAGCCCCAATGAATCAGAGGTCTATACACGGGTCACTCTCGCTGCTAAAGTATGGTTAAAGCCCATTAGCATGAACTGCCAAACAACTGCACTTGACTGGGTATGGGGCTGTGAAAATATTTCTTTCACTAAGGTGGGCTCAGAATTATTGTATGAATTAAATCACAACCAGTGACAACCCGCAGCTGCATCTGACTTGATTGGAAGTTCTTGAATTTTTCTGGACGTTTTTCAGGAGAGACGAAAACTGCAAAAAAAAAATCCTGAGTTTCTCGACCAAAAACGTAGTAGCTGATATTTCAATAAAATAGTTTAACTTTTATCCAAGTAGTTAGAATTTTCAATAAGAAATGATAACTTTCGACTGAACAGTTGCATTTTCAACCACAATCTATCAATTTTTTACAAAGCAGTGAAAAGATGTGAAAAATAGTATTTAATAACGTCAAAAGATAAGGATAGATGCTATGATATGAGAAAGTTTTGTAGCATTATTAAATTTATGTTTTAATTTAGAAATTGCGTGAGACAAGAAAAAAGAGTAATCGTTTTTTTTTTCTAGTGTACTTGGAATGATAGATATGACAATATATTATCATATATTTGCTGATGAAATGAAAGAAACTTTCAACAGTAAAGAATTGAATACCAGCCACTACTTTCATTTTTATTGGAGTTCATGACAGTAGATGATATTGATATAACAAGAAGAAGAATTATCTACAAGATAGTTAAGTACATATATACTAGTGGGCTATTTATGTTACATGTAACCAATATTTATTTATTGACTTTTTCTTCTTCTCCTGCTTTCCTCCTGACAAATAGTCTCTACGTGGTAAATGGATGGATACTGATCACTATTACTCTCCAACATCTAAATTGAAGCTTCGAAAACAAAAACAATTATATTTAACGGTAAGGTTTTGTATATATTTTCTGTTCTATTTCCTCATAAACCTGCATATCGTAGAACGAATTGCGTCATGTGAAAAATGATGTCAACCTATTAAACAACAATTCGAGACAAACAGATCTTCATTCGTACAACTTTATCTCTACCAACGTTTCAATTATTTCACATATTTGTACGATGCATTCATGTGACGACGATTTTCTATCTTTTCAAAAATGAATGATTATTATTATTCAAAGGCGTGTCATTCATTTTCCGTCATCGTATTGCAACCATAGATACCATAACGGGAAACACTAAAAGAAATTACAAAAAAAAACCGAGCATATGAATTTTCAATCAATAAGGTTAATTTCCTGCCAAACAAAGCTGATATGAATTTTTCTGAAAATCACGCACTTAATCTTCCAGGCAGATGATTATGTTCGTATAAAAAAGACATCCACGTCTGTTTCATCCTAATACTTCACCTAAAATCAATACTTGCTTCGTACCAAGTTAACAATTGCTAAAGCGATCCGTGCTTCCGCGAAATTCGAAAAGTTGATGTTCGGCACGATATGTATCAGCCGAAACGCCTGATCTAGATACTCCTGATACTAATTGCAATTAACAAATTAACTGCAAGATTTCAAACATAAACGAACTCTAAAAGAGTAACAAACCAAGAAATCAAGTAACGGATGAAAGATAACCATTCGTTATGTCAACTGAAGTCAGTGCTGTTACTTTTGGGTAAAGTGGTGAAGATGACTCATTCTGCTCAGGTGGACCAACTTTTAGAGCCAGAATGGAATGTTGTAATATTGGCAGCTGTATTGTAACTCATCGGAGAAGTAGATGGTTAGTTAAACATCCCAAAAAATTCATAGCTGCAGAAGATGATAAAATATTTCTGGCATCAATTCAAGAAGGATTTCAGTCCTTGGTAGGTTCATTGTGTGGAATCTTTCGGGCATGCTTAGCAATTGGATACACCCCGGTAGTACGGAGAAAACTTAAGGCAACAGTCATTCCAAATCCGAATCAGGATATCTTCTATGAGACGAATCCTTCACACCGGTAAGCTTGACCTCATTCGTGCTAACAACACTAGAAAAATTAGTAGAACACTGTGCATGAAAGAGGATATCCCAAGGGAAAAACCTCTGAATAAGAAATAATTTCCCTTTTCAAGAGGCAGATCCACCGCAAAAAATCTCTATGCGTTTACATCCCAGATTGATAATGAAATGCGAAAAGGTGATGTAATAATTGCAGCGTTTCTAGATATAGAAGGAGCGTTTAGTAGCACCCAAATTGAATCCATATATGGTGTTGGTAAAACACACGGAGTTCGTGACTCTGTAAATATGTGGATGCATACCATGTTAGAAAAAAGAACGGTACATACTTCACTACATGCTAATAAGGTGATGGCCAAAGTTTCAAGGTGATGATCATAGGAAGGAATTCTTTTATCCACTCAGTGGACGCTTGCCATTGATAACCTGATTCGTGTTTCAAACAAATTGGGTTTTCACACTCAAGGCAATGCAGATGACTTGGAGATCCTGGTAACAGGGAAGCATGAGGACACCTTAGTGGAGCTCATGCAGTTAGCGCTCAACGTAGTAGAACAATAATACAAGGACCGTTGTGTGCTTGTTAACCTGGACAAGACGGAACTCATGCCATGAAGTAACTCCATGTTGAGGCAATAGTAAAGAAAGCTATAAGATAGCTTGTTGGGCCTGTAGATGCGCAATACAGAAAACTTGGATCTGAATACCCAGAATAACTTCCTGGTTATATACAATGATAATCAGAGGAGTCATCGTGGCTCAGATGGTATAGTGATTGTCCTATGTTCCAATACTGCAGCCTTGGCAGCCACGCTGGTACGGGTTCGATTCACAAAGCAGAAAGCGAGGCTGGACGTGCTTTTTGAAAGCTTCGCTTCTGTCCCTTGGTATAATACCCCACATATACCCTACAGTTTATATTCAACCCTATAGTACAGTCGCTAGTGAACCTGGAATTTGATGCGACTATAAACATTTAACTAATAGAAAAAATGATAATAATCAGACCCATAATAGAATGTGCATCTACGGTGTTTAGAATGTCATTTACGAATTGAGCGGAATGGATCATGCTTATGACAAGCATGCTCAAAGTCACATAAATTATGATCCAAGACGATATGACATCCAGAGAAAAGGAAATTCAGAGATAGATTGAGCATCTGATGCTTAATTCTAGATAACAGGGAAAGTCAGGCAGAAGGTAAATGCAGTGGGAGACCGAAGAACAGTGACTGTACTGGAGCAAGGAAGAAGGGTGCTCGAAAACAAAAAAAATTTCGCAAAGGTATTATTTAAGGAATTTAAGGAAGTGACGTGGAATGTATCCGGATTCGAAAATTAGGAATAACCTAGGATTATTTGAAAAATGTTGATATTTTTGTACTACAAGATATCTGGTCAGGAGAGAATCACCAAAATAATGTTGTCAACTTGCCAGGTGATTTTATATTAGAAGACAATAAATTTTAAATCATTACTCTAAAACTAAAACTTGAATTACACCATCTACTGTTAAATTTCTGAATTGCGTCAAAACAGAAATGAGGGTAAGATACAAGAGAGAAAAAAACAAGAAAGGGAGAAAATAGGATAGTGTCCATCAATAACGTAAGGCTGATAGACTATATGTAGAGAAAGCCTCACAAAGGGGGGTTGGACATTCTCCTCGAAAGTGAGGACTTGCATGTCTCTAAATGATGTGCAAATGTGCTTCAATCAAGTAGACTGTGCATGAAAAATATTGACGCATGCGTGCATTGAAAAAAATCTATTTGAGGAGTAGTCGCGCGTGCGTACTTTAGAGATAATTCACTTTGCACCCCGCCAAAAAAAAAAACGTTGCAAATTCTTTAAGGAAAAAAAACACGCAAATGATGAAAAATACCGTGAGGGATTGTAAATTTATTGAAGAATGTAAAAAAACAACTGAATAATTTCTTCGGGTGGTTGTTGCAAAATATAGCGTGTTATTGCCATATTTTTCTTTAGCTTTTTGCCCTTATCTATGTTTTTCTGCCCATGCTGCAAGTGTCACACATGGCGCGAATCGCCTATTTTGCGCATTTGCTTCACAAATAGCTATTATTCTACAGAAATATCACGGAACATAATTCTTTGAAAGCGAAAGAGCATACAAAAATACTGCTCACAAAAAAAATAAAATTGCGGTATGGTATACTTTTTCCAAAATTTATCTGGTCATTGATCCGACTGAATAAGCCATCCTGCCGATAGACAGTTTAAATATCGACCTTCTTTCTTATTTCTTTATTACGGCTACTTATCTTCTCGTTTTCTCGCAGTTGAAATAGCTTGTGCTTATAATGCAATCGAATTGGGTATTTGAAGAGCAAATAACTAAAAAGGTCTCTTTGATCATGCCTATACGAGGTTTGGACCTGCTGGGCCGCCTCTTACTGAAGAAAAATTATCTAATATATTTGTTGTAAGACTTGAACTTCGAAGATGAATAATGTGTTTTTTTTTTAAATAGTGTAAATGAATTTTTCAAAGAAAGGCTTTTTTATATCGAACTTTATATTATTTAAATAATATTTTAATTATAGAACTATTTTTATGTTTAACTTTGGAATATGCTTGTAGATGACTGTTCCTTAAAGAACGAAGGAGGAGCAGAAAATCTTATAAAATAGCTCGATATGAGGAGGCATGAAAATTGATTGATTTATAATATAACGAATGTCTATTAGTACATAGAACATACTTGATAAAGAATAAGAAAAGTTCAATAAAATAATGTTTTTAATTTTGAACTGAATTACAGAAAAAAATTATGATTTACTATGATTTTGAAAAAAATGCCTCAAAAAATGTTCACATTCTTATCGTGATGAGAAGGTAACAGTTTCATCTGAAAAAGGACGAGTTTGCTACTAACTCTGAGGCCAGTTTCATGCATTATATTAAATGAATCTTCTGAATGAATGAACGGTTTGACTTTTGCAAGTTGTATAACAGAGTGGCCGTTTCAAGCGAGCAAAAAAATTTCCGACTATTTCGCGGTTGTCAAACATTTTGTACGGTCATTGAAATTGAAAAATTGAACTCTTAAAAGTAAAAATTTGTTTATTTAAAGAAATCAAAGCTAAACCGCACATTAATGTATTTATTCAAAGTATAGCTCTTTTGAATTCTACACTTTTGCCCTAGAAGCTTAAAATAATTTTATTTCTGAAATATTTAATTGAAACGCATAACAATTTACACATAAAATGTGGAAGCTCCAAATTAAAATTATATGAATTAATAAGCCTGCTAATTAAGAACATGTTCCAATATAAGAAATTTCGATGAAATGGTTATCAGCTGATTTCTTGCACGGCTCTGACATTCCCGTACTTTAACTTGACAGCCGAGATTTTTTTCTCGATATTCGAAGTGTTAGGTCAACCGTCTGGTTTAGTCGTTAGGAGTAGTACACGTTGAAGGTAGCTTACGTGATTCGAAACCCGCCGTTAGCGTTCTCGATTCTTAAAAGCATGCAATTATATTCTACGTAATGTATTGCAATTGAATTGAGTTATTTATTCAAGTTGAATTGCGTATATGTAGCAACGATGTATTTACAAATTGTATAATATGTGTAAGTATGTGTGTTGTAGTGATGATCTTTAACAGAATCTGGACGTAGCAAAAATGTTTTTTTTTTCTGCTAGCGTACGATCTTCTACATTATTAATGATTGATATTTTTACATAAAGTATTACCCTTTCTCAAAACACAACATTCAGATTCAAACTGGAGTTGCATCAAAACTCATTTGACGCTCGTTCCGTATTAATTATAAAATTATAATTATTCCGTTACTCCGGCACATTCTCCCTTCGGTAACAAAATTATCACAATTATTCACTGATCTCAATATTATTTGTAGCAGCATTCGTCCCTTAATTGTTATTGGGGATGAAAAGCCTATTAGGTAAAAACCGACTTTCGATGGTATTAGTTAGCGGAACATTAATTGCATGTCCAGTTTGTCAAAGTTGGTTCAGAATTTCATGCAATCTGAGTCAGCATGCCAATGAATTCCCAGAATTCAATATTGCTGATTTCTCTCTTGGATATTGTTGATGTTCTTGTCTATCTGCGGATGTTTGTTAATGCATTTTGCAGTCATTAGCAAATTATCAATCAATCGACGACTGTCTTCATTTGGGTAATTTGAATCTTGCTTAATTGTTTTATTGCCTTATTTTTCCGAAGTATTCAAATTTCTCGTGAAGAAACACTGAGCGTATATAGCTGCCTTTGTCATTAAGAAGCCTTCATATAGTGATTTTAGCCAAACAGCCCCATAAAAGTAATAATTGAATGATTCACCTTTGACTTTAGCTCTTCCAACAAAGACGACTCGAAAATTGCCTGTTTTGGCTTGATTGTTGTCACAGCAAAACTTGTTTTTTTTTATTTTCTGATTTCGACTGAAGCTTCTTCCTACTTTCTGCAACAGCAGACAATAACATTTTTTTTACATAGTCTTTTATAAATATGCTGAATTTTCGTTCTCGTCCCAAGAAAAAAAAGGTTTCTGTTCTCGAGCTGACTGACCGAAATATTGTATTTAGAAGAACTGTTATTTGAACTTTAAATACACTCTGATGAAACTCGGTTAGAATTCGAACTTTATTCCCTATCCCTTACGCGTTTCTAATGTGAAAGAATATAAAAAGTTTAATATCTCACCTGCTATATAATTTTTTTGGTGAGAAAAGTAAAATAGTGTTATTCAGCCTAAAAGATTTCTAAAAATTCATCTCTTTTGATAAAATATTAATATTTTTTGTGAAAAATGCAACTATTTGGTGGTAAATCATTTTTCCGGTTGGAGAGTCAACAATCTTTTCGAAAATTCGTTCTTTGGGTTAAATAAAATTGTTTTAGATTTAGAATTGAAATCGCTTTGAGTCAAAACATCCAATGTTATATTTTTCGTTGAGAATTCATCTTGTTTTGATGCAAATTTGTCGAAAACTGGTATTCTTGGGTATTTTCTTTTTTCTTTTAATGTAATATCAAAATACATAAATATACATAGTATGAAAGAAATCGTCGGTTTACGGCTTTCGGAAGTCCACTTGATAATTCTATTAACATACACTCACATTTTCAAAGAGAGATAACAGAAAAACAGATCCTTATTGGTCAAACTTTATCTCTCCGAAGGTTTCAATTACTGCACATATTTGTATGACCGATACATGTGATAACGCCTTTTGTTTTTCCCAACAGATGATTAACTATATTTATTATAATAATAATTATAGCTTTTATTAATAATATTGAGAGGCTTAGGATCAGATGTTTCTCAATTTTGCCTTAAAAACATGAAAAGGTCGATAAATTTTGTATTTGATCTAGTAATGCCAAAAAGCACTTGAACGTTATAGTTCTTTGATCAATAAGGGGTAATCACTATTACATTTTTTAAACAATGTGATACATTTCAATTAAGAGGACTAATGTTCTATCAAAAAACAGGAGTTTCAAACAATATACGTTAACTTCCAATCCAACAAAAATTTAGCAAAGGAGACTTATTTTCTACCAAAAAAAAAGCAATTTTAAACAAAATACATACATTTTTAGCAAAATAGTTGAATGTTTATTCCAGAAGGATCCTTCAGTCTTAATAGAAAAGGCTTGTTAAGTGTACGGAAATATAGGAGATTTAATGTGGACAAAATCAGTAAAAAATTAATAGTAGATTATTTCAGTTACTTTTGTTTTATTTGAAATCAATGATTACATTACATCGACAAATTTTCTGCATCACTAGTGCACCTTTCTGA
>JAABKJ010002324.1:0-11804 GCA_011634705.1 Andricus grossulariae
GAAATATTCAAATTTCGTGGAAAATTCATTTATTTTGGTTAAAAATTCAACTAAATGTTTGAAAATTAAACTTATTTAAAAAAAAAAAAAATTTTTGTTGAAGATTCATTATGTAAATTGAAAATTTTCCTCTTTAATTAAATATTTATCTATTTTGTTAAAAACTAGGTTTCTACATAAAAATTAATTTTTAAATAAAATTTATTTATTCAACTTTTGTGTACGAATGTGTCTTTTTAGAATGAACATTCGATTATTTGGTTGAAAATTCATGTATTTTGTGGAAAATTCTTCCTTCTTACCGAAGAATTATATTCTTGGTGAAAAATTCGTGTTCTTGGTTGGAAATTAAAGTACTTGGTTAATAGTTGAAGCCATTTGTCAAAAATTTATTTTTGTTGTTAGAGATTTATCATTTGATTTCAAAGATTCATCTCTTTGTTGGAAAATTTTCGGTTGCAAATTCAACTTCTTAGTTAAACCTTGAAGTCTTTTATTAAAAATTCATTTTTTTTCATAAAAAATGTAACTTCTTTATTTGAAATTCGTGTTTTTGATTGTAGAATAATCATTTAATATTGATAATAATAAACTATTTGACGTATTGACCTTATCTATCATTACCCCATCTAAAATATGTATTTGCAATGTATACATTCCAAATCGGTACGAAATAAGTCTTCTTGAGCTCAAGCAACCTACCTACACGTTTTAATATCTCAAATTCTACGTTCAGTTCAATCGATCTATCAATATGCAGTGCATGTATATCCCAAAATATAAATTGGAAAGCCTCTGAGGACCTTTACAGCAGTGATCACTTTTCATTAAAAATAGAAATAAAAAATCCTAACCCAACCCTGTATAATTGTACGCTAAGATGAAAGTTTAAATCAGCTGATTGGGTAAAATTTCATACAGAGTTGGATGCCAAGATAGCCAGCTCGAAATCAACTTCAGAAGTCAATAAACACGAAATTGATGATATCGTTAATGCATTAGTTGATGCCATTACAGAGGCAGTGGATGCATCTATACCTGAAACGTCTCTACAATCTTTTAAATACCAAGTACCCTTGTGGAATCCAGAAGTGGAGGAACCACTTTAAAAAAGAGCCCGCTTATAGTGTATGTGTAAAAAAACGCAAGACAATCGAAAAGAAAATTGAATTTAAGAAACATCGAGCCACTTTCCGGAATATAAATAAGCAAAAAAGTAGAAGTTCTTGGATCGACTATACTTCTTTTCTAAAATACAAGATTCCAAGGTAAGAGGTGTGAGAAAAGATCAACATGATTGAGGTAACATCATCCACTGTTTGGATCACAACCTTAATCAAATCTGATAGCAATATCGCAACAGATTTCAAAGAAATTGCTGACGAGCTAGTGGATAATTATGCCTTGAATTCCAGTAATGCAAGCTACGACCGAAATGTCCTTGCCTTCAAGATCAACAACAAAAGCCTTCTAGACACAAGATTAGATGAAAACAAAAACTCTACCATCAATACAACACTTCTTCTATCGGAACTCACATCCACACTCAATCAGTGCAAAAATACTAGCCCTGGACCTGACAAAATACCGAATATGCTTCTCAAGAACCTTTCATCCAAAGCAGTAGAATATCTTCTCGCTCTGTTCAGCTTTATTTGGATCTACAAAGTTTTTCCTCATAAATGGAGAAAATCCTTAATTGTTCCAATTTTCAAACCAGAAAAGGATAAACTCAAAGCTAGCAGTTATCGACCCATCGCTTCAACGTGTAACATGTGCAAATTAATGGAAAAAATGATAAATGAAAGACTCAGGTGGTTTTTGGAAAAAGAAAAATTCTTCAATGTGATTCAGAGTGCTTTACGACAACATCGACCTACACTTGATCTCCTTGTGCAACTTGAAAATAATATACGTGACGCATTCATTAGTGACCAACATCTCTTAGTTGTTTCCTTAGATATTGAAAAATGCTATGAAGAGTTTTGGGAACATCGCATCTTAAAAATATTACTTGGCTACCTTTGAAAAAAACTGAACTCAAAAATGGAGTTTCCCAAGGATCTGTTTTGAGTGTTACGCTATTTCTAAATACATCTAAATACATTCTAACTACATCTTTTTGCCGAGAATATGACAAACTACTGTAGTGGAAGAGATCTAAAAACGACACAGGAACTCATTCAAGACTATCTTAATAAACTGCAAGATGGCGTTTGTAGGACTGGCTTTATATTTTCAAAGACAAAAACCACCTGTATCTTGTTCTCTAAGAATAGATCAGATAATCAAGATCCAAAATCGTTCTAAGATAATTATGCAATGGAGGTTGTTGAAGCAATGAGGATTCTT
The DNA here is from genome assembly GCA_011634705.1 of Andricus grossulariae. Lineage (NCBI taxonomy): Eukaryota > Metazoa > Arthropoda > Insecta > Hymenoptera > Cynipidae > Andricus > Andricus grossulariae. Next base: position 2,353 of record JAABKJ010002324.1, read on the forward strand.
GGGCTCATCTTTGACAACAAACTTACATGGCGTCTCCACCTTAGATACCTGAAAGATGATTATAAACACAGACTCATCATAAAAACCCTTGACAAAAGGAATTGGGGAACAGACCAAAAAATACTAGCCAACACCTACAAGGCTGTTATCAGATCTTAACTGGATTACGGATCCTCAATCTATAACTTTGCCAAACCTGGTGATCAAGAAACGATCTCTTCCACACATAATACAGGCCTGAAAATTGCTTGGAGAGCATTTTTTTTCAGTCCTACAAGTAACATTCTCGCAGAAACTCAAGAACGACCACTAGCTACCAGAAGGAAGCAGCTTGGCCTGACTTCCTATATTGCAGTAGCCTACACACCAAATAATCCTGCATATGAGAACATCATTTTTGGATATACCACAACGAGTACAAGAAACATCCAAATTTATATGTGCCTTTTCATGTCAGAATGGACACCTATCTACAAGAATGAAACATCGAAATGCCAACAATTGCTCCTAGGAGATCTTACAATTGTCCCTACTGGGAATTCGCAGATCTCACTGAAATCGCTGATCTGAAGAAACTGCCCAGGAATGAAACTCATTCCATTGAATACAGAGCTGCATTCGCAGAAATAATGATCAGATTTCCAAATCATATCCCTATTTATACTGACGGTTCAAAAACAAAAACCGGATGTTAATGCGCTATGATTTCACCTGAAAATCAATTCCAGTATGAATTACAGGATTGCTTTAGTACATTCAGGTGAGAGTGTTAGGCTATTTTGCAAGCTATGAAATATATTGAAATTTAAAATGATTCTTTCTTTGCTATTCTTATGGATTGACTGTCGGCAATTGAGGCCATCAACAACACCGACAAATTTGATCACATAGTGCAAGAAATTCAATAAACATATTGGACCCTAAGGAATCGAGGAGAGGAAATCATCTTAATCTGGATGCCATCTCAAAAGGTTAATGTTTAATAAAATACATACATTTTCTATTACGGGAGGTGAATTTTCATTCAAAAATGGAATAGTTTAATTTTCAGTTAAAAAGAAATTCAACAAAAGAGAAACAAAGTTTCGAAGAACCAGGTTAATATTCACACACAGTAAATTTCAACAAAAAATTTCAACTTTCAACCAAGAAGATTACTTTTCTACAAAGTAGATTATTTTTCAACAAAATACAATAATTTTCCACAGAATGGTTCAATTTTTCATGAAAATGATGAATTGTTAAAAACAGAATGCTGAATCTTCAAACAAAGAAAACAATTTTTAACAAAGGGTTTCAACTTTCAAGCACGTAGTGGAATTTTAAACCAAAAAAGATAAATTCTTGAGGAAAAATCTAATTGCTGATATTCACACTAAAAATTATTTTAATTTCAAATAAAAAATAGTTAGAATTGTAAGGCAAGAAAGATGAATTCTCAATCAAAAATAATAAGCTTTCAACTTATTAAAAATCTTCAACTAAAGATTACAATTTTTAGGCAAAAAGAATATAATTTTTAATGTATTTTGTAGATTTATAAATATTTCAACGTATTACCAAAGATTTTAAAGAGTTTTGAAGATTTTAGGGAATTCCAAAGGATGCGAAGACATTTAAAAAAAATTTATAAAATTTGAAGCGATTTAAAAGGAGATTAAGATATTTAAAAAAATTCCTAGGCATTTTTAAAAGATATCAACAAGCTAGAAGAATGTCAAAGCATTTGAATCATTTTAAGTAATTTGAAAAAATTTCAAGGTATTTTCAAGAGCTTTAAAATTTTGAAGAATATCAGGATATTTAATAGAAATCAGGAGGTTCAGGAAATAAAACAGAAGAATTTTTCGGAAATGGCTATCCAATTTCGAAACATTTTTGGTGAAGTATCGAGTGAAAAACCCAGGGTTTCCAAATGCAAATTCCAAACAATTTTGAAAAGAATTTTTCTGTTTCAAGGGATTTGAATGTTTTTATGGTATTTTCACAAATTCCAGGGAATTTTTATGAGCCTTAAAAAGCTCACAATTATTTCAAAAGATTTTAAAACGTTGGAAATATTTTAGGGCATGCAAAAAGATTCCAAGAAAATTTTGATATATTTCAGTGATTCAAAGTAATTCTGAAGGATTTTGAAGATTCCCGGATTTTGAATATTCTCGGGTATTTTAAAAGATTCCAAAGAAAAATTAAAATAACTTTAATAATTCAAAGTATTTCAGGGTATTTTAAAAAAGTCAAAGACATTTCCGAAAGCTTAAAAAAACTAAAAAGATTTTGAAGGATTTTAAATACTCTAGGGTAGTTGAGAAGTTTCCAAAAATGTTCAAAATACTTCCATAATTTTAATATATTGCAGAGGATTTTTTTCGTTTCTTTACCAATTTCCTGCAATTGAATTGGATTTGAAATTCACTCATTATTCTTATCAATTTATTTACAATTCTTTAAAATTCTTTTGAATTCTATTTAATTCATTTGTAGGTTTTTAATCTCATTTCAAGCTTACTTGATTGAATGAATATAATCGTATTTTTGAAGTGTTTTCAATTTACTTAAACTTTTTTTGTAAAGAATTCTTTTTTTTTCATGTTTTTGAGAAACTTACACTTCTTACCCTTTTTATTTTTCTGCTCAAATCCAAAAATAATTAATGAAACACTGTGAGAAAATCCAACTATTTTTTATTGAAAAGTATAATAATATATTTTTGTTTGGGAATTTATTTTTTTAAATAAAAAATTCAACTTTTTGGATGAAAGCTGAACTACTTTGTTGAAAATTCGTCTTTTTCGGTAGAAAATTAATTTTTGTAGTTGAAAATTCACACTTTTCGGTTGAAAATACAACTCTTTGGTTCTAAATTAATCTCTTTGGTTGAGGATTCAACATTATTTTTTACATTCGCCTTCTTTGGTTGATACAGAAACTATTAGGTTGTTCCTCGAGAATTCATTTTTCGTGTATTTAAAAATCAATTCAAACCAATCTACTTAGTTTAAAGTTAAACTACTTTTGGAAAATTAATTTCTTCTTTTTGGTTGAAGATTTATGGTTTTAGTTGAAATTCATACTTTTTGTCGAAAATTCAACAGTTAATTAGAAAATTCATATTTTTGGTCAAAAATTTAATTATTTGACTAAGAACTAAATTATTTTCATAAAAATATGAATAATCGGTAAACAATTAACTTTTCTGTTATAATGTTTTAGGGGTAGATATTCAACTATTTTGTAAATTCTTCGTCTTTTTTAAACTTCAAAATTTTAATTTAAATATGACGTATCTGGGTAAAAATTCTTCTTCCTACGTAGGATTATTTTTAGAGAAAAATTAATCTTTTTAGTAGAAAATTTAAATATTTGGTTAAAAATATTTCCTTTTTAATTAAAAATTCAACTACTAGGTTAAAATTTGAACTATTTTGGTGAAAAATTATTTTTTGAATGATCAGCCCTTTTTCGTTGAAAATTAAACTTCTTTGCGGAAAATCAATGTCCTTTTATTACTTTTTTTTACCAGTCACTATTCCATTTTTTGTTAGGAATTTATCCTTTAGAAGTTGAAAATTCAACTATTTTGTAGAAAATTCACGTATTTTGTTGAAAATTTGTCTTTTTGGTTAAGTTCGGCTGCTTGAAAATTCGTTTAGTATTTGGAGAATTAATTTTTGGAATTATAAATTTGACGATTCCATTTTTGATTCAAAAAATACTTCTTTTAGTTAAAAAATCATGTGTTTGGTTGAAGATTCGTATTTCTTTATTAAAAATTAATATGTTTGGTTAAGGATTCAAATGCTTCATTCATAGTTCGTCTTTTTTGTGTAATTAAACCGGTTTGAATTTCGTCTTTTGGTAGAAAATTGATCTTTTACGGTAGAAACGTCATATTTCTAGATTAAAAATTAACTTGTTTGTTGAAAATTCTTCTGTCTTCGAAAAAATTCGTCTTTTGATCAGGAAAATTATACTATTTAGTGAACAGAATTATTATTTAGTTGAAAATTCGTCTTTTGGGTTGAAAGTTTATTTATTTTTTGTTTAAAATCTCTTTGGGTTGAAAATTCACTGTATTTCAACGATTTTTATATGTAGGTAAACATGACGTAATAGTGCAGCTATTTTTTCTCTTCTTCTTCTTATCTAATTTCAAATAATTATTGAAGTTTCACTTTATAATAAAAAATGCTACAAGTACTTGAGCTTATCATCAAATATTATTTCTGAAATATTTTTTTTAACAATATATTCATATTAAATGCCATTCTCATGATTATAGGAAGAATCATGATTACTGGGACATTCATGTATAAGCTGAGGTTTCTGATTGTTCTAAAAAAGTTTTTAAATGAGTAATCAGATGAATTTCATGATTAAATATTCAACTACTTTATTTTATCTTTTAGATGAAAATTCAACTATTCCTTGTATCGATCAGTGACATTATTGTTAAGAAAGTGTACTGAAAATTAAACCAATCATTGAGCGAATGAATTGAAAAAGTTAAATGGCGTGCTGAAGATTCCGGCAAAGTTTCATTACAATTTTATAAATTAAATCTATCGAAACTATAATAGCACTCTCTTTTTTATTTATGAATCAGAGTGTCAGCTATGTTTCAATCACTTTTTTACAATGACTTTTCATTTTTAATAATTTATATAGTGTTTTTAAAATAGGTCAGCCTCTGTACTTTCTATATATTGACGGATCGGTTGAAGATTCATCATTCTAGCTGACAATAAATCTCTTCAGCTGAAAATCACACCATTTTTAGTCGAAACTTAATCGAATGTATTTGGTTAAAAAGTGTTCTATTACATTTTGGGTTAAGAAATCGTCTATTTTGCTTTAAAATTGAATTCGCTGGTAAAATAAAAAATTATTTGGCTAGAAATTTAATTATTTTGTTGACAACTCAATAACTTGGTTAACAAATACCAACTCTTTTCTTGAAAGTTCTTTTTTTCGGGATATAAATTCAACTATTCGGTTTGAAAGTAACTTTTTTGTTTGAAATTCATATTCAGGTGTAAAGTTAAACTAATTTGTAAATAACATTTTTTTTTCTGTTGGAAAATTCTACAGTTTAGTTAAATTTTTTATCCCTTGACTCATAAGTTTTTGTGGGTAGACAATACGACTATTTTTCATCTAACTTAGTTTTTTGAATTATAAAATTTATCAACTATTTGATTTTTATTTGAAAATATATCTTCTCGGTTCAGCATTGAACTTCTCTGTTGAAAAATGTTTTTTTTTTTCGTTGAAGATTCTTCATTTTAATTAAAAATGTATATTTTTTGTTAGCAATTTCATCTCTCTTTATTTGAAAATGCAACAGTTTTGGTAAATATTAATCTGTTTCATTTAGGCATTCAAATATTTGGTCATTTTAAAACGGTTGGGATATAATGATAAATAAGTAATAATTGATACGTTAATGTGATATGACGGAAATAAATAATGAGAGCAAATAAAATAAAAAATGTATTAATACCACCAAAAACCTAATTTCATGATGTTTGTCTTTATATATACGTTAATTCAAAAATGTATTCCTTTAAAAAAAATAATAATAATACATAATGAAATTTTCACATCAATTTTCACACGTGATTCAAGAACATTTGCTAAATATAAAAATGAATTTTTGACATAAATAGTTATACTTGTGTGATATAATAAATTCCTTAACTTCAAGTGAATTCATGTCATATACACATACCTGAAATACAATAAAATCAGTTGTTCGAATATTATTTTATTATATTTTATTATTATATCCTAGCCCGAGAGCAGAATTGAAAATTGAAGCAAAGTTGACCAGGGGAAAAAGATTTGTATCTGAAAAAATAAGTTTTTATTGTAAAAATTGATTCATTTGAAGTGAAGTGGCACATTCAAGGAAAAATTTATTCGAAATAATTAAATATTTTCTGTAGGCTTAATCGATTTTTAGTATAATATATACCATATTATTATACCATGAATTTTATACAAAACAGTTGAATTTTAGGCCAAAATATATAGATTATTACAACAACAAAAATATTTTCTAACAAAATAGTTGAATTTTATGGCAAAATATTTGAATTTTTAAATTAAAAGGATGAATTTCTGATAACCATGTTGAAATTCTAATGATATATTTTACCAAATAATCAAATTTGTTATCCAACCAAATTCTCGAACAAACTATAATACTGGACAAAAAAAAAGGAATTTTTAACAAATTATTTAAATTTTCACCTGAAACAAATGAATTCTGAAGGAAAACTCTAATAGTTGATATTTCGCCAAGAAACAATTTCAATTTTAAATCAAGAACATTTAGATTCATCGAAAAGAAAGAATTTTCAACAAAATTTTTGAATTCTCGACTAAAGAATATTACTTTGAAACCAAGCAGTTACATTTTCAATCAAAAGTAATGAAATTTCAACCAAAAGAGATAATTTGGAAAATCAAATAGACCAATTTTAATTTTTAAAAATGTCAGTCAAGAAAAAAAATTACACCAAATTGTTCAATTAGCAAGCCAAAAACGCGAATTTTCAACAAAATAGGTAGAATTTCTACAATAAAAATATCACACCCAGACAAATATTTGTTTTAAATTGAAGAAATTGTTTCTTCATCTCAATTTGTTAAATTTCTCTGAACCAATGAACCAATAAACGTATCAAAATAATTTTTTTTTCAACTATAACTAAAAGTCTCACAAAAATGGATATTGCATTAATAAGATGAATTCAACACATGATATAAATATTTTCACAAAACTGAAAAAACTTTTCAGTAAGTTTGGTTCCAACCATTGAAAATAAAATTAATTAAATATCAAAATCATGGGAAAGAAGAGTTTTATCAATAATTCAATGACTAAATAATTGTTAGTTCATAACAGTTGTGTTGCCTATGCGCTCCCAAAGGTTCACAAACCAGATTTGAAATGGAGATTGATTGTTTCTACAGCTAATTTTTCAAAATCTGTAACAGGTATTTCTGGGAGGGTAGTAAAAGATAGTTCAGATTTGAGAAAAAATGGTAAAAAACATTGTTGGTTCCGTCATATCATTCATTATTATCATTGGACGTAATGTCTATGTTCGACAGTATTCCGTTAGATCTTGCTTTGGATTGCATGGAGGAGAAATTAAATTTAAACAAAAATTTAACTAGGATAACAAAACATAAAATTTCAATAGCTACTCGGATTGTGTTTAACAATATGGTTCTTTCTTTCAACAATAAATACTACAAAAAATTATCGGGATGTGCTACGGGGTCACCTCTGTCTCTGGTTATTTCAAATTTGGTGTTAGAAGACGTGGAAAATAGAGCCGTTTTGTTATTGGATTTTACACCGATTCTTTATATTTATGTCACGATTATAAAGACATTTGATGTTAAATTAGAAACTAGTTAGTGTGAAAATAACTCTTGGTCAGGTAGATACTCAAATTTTAATTCGCATCATGCCTTTCATATAAAAGTTGGTCTGATTGAAGGTTTTATATATGCATAAAGCTGAGTGACGTAAAATATAGAAAAGAAAATTTAAATCCGTTAGAAACTACTTCATTGCCTAATAATTATCCTCTGCAATTATTTGATAAAATTATTGACAAAAGAATTTTTGAAATTTATGATAGTAGCAGTAAGAAGAAAGAATGGATTAATTCATATGTATTTTAACTAATAAAAAAACAGATTTCGATTGTACCGATTGTTTTAAAGATACTTGTTCAGGCAGATACATGAACTTTTTCTCTAACCATCCCACTCAGAATAAAATAGCTATTATTAAAAATCTCGTAGACACATCGTTTAAATTATCACATTAATCTTTTCACAAGTCTGATATTAATTTGATAAAAAATAGTTTGTCACTTAATAATTATCCAGATTAGTTTGTTCAAACACACATTAATAAAATAAAAAACCCTTATATATCCTCTACCACAACAAATTAATTCACATCTAGAATATAATTTAGATTTCGAACGTATCTTTTCTAAACCTTTTTCATGGTAGTTTGTCTTTGAAGTTATAAGGTTTTCCGGTGAGTTTAACATTGAAACAACATTTAGGATTGATTCTAAACTCGATTACTTCATAAATCTAGGCAAAGGTTCTCTCAACATTTTTCAGCTTAGAAATGTATTATATAAAGTTGTTTGTTAAAGTTGTGATAAATGCTATGTAGGTGAGACCGGTAGATCACTTTACACTCAAACTTGAGAAGATCACGATAATTTTAGACACAATCCTGAAAACCATAATGTTATTGCAAATCATCAGGTTGAAACTGGTCATCAATTTGACTGGGAACATTATACAACGTGATACTAGATTTTTTTACTCAAGATCTAATGTCTTTCCTTAAGCATACAACAAATTTTTTTAAAGAATTTTCGATTTGTCCTTGATGTAATACTAATGGACCTTACTAATTTTTAGCATGCAAAGTTGGAATATTAAAACTTCAAGTAAAGAATTACAATTTTCAATTTGTTTCTCAACCTTACTTTTTTTATCGTATATGTTTCGTTATGGTATATAAAAATGGTTTTCCTTTATCTTGAGTGACAATTGCATTTATTCCTTCACATAACTAACTTGTGATCAGAATGTATGTAAGAGCATCAATTTTTTTGACTTCGACATTTTGGCTTTTTTCAATTAACAAAACAATAATGAACTTATATTTGACTTGGATTCCTGTTTCCTGATGAGGAGAGCATTTGACTCTCGAAACGTCCATTGATTAAAGTATCTTCTGAATATCATCGAGATCTTTTTATTTGGTCTGAAGTATGTCATATTATACCTTTTATGTTATCTATAAAACCTATAAGGTTGTAGAATCTTTTAAGAGCTTCTAAGGGATTTTACAAGGTTTCCGAGGACAAGCGCGTATCTCAATATTGGAAAATGATTGCAAAAGATTATTTATAATAATCTTTAAATTCATTCATTGACATTGTGCAAATGTCCATTTGACAGTAAACTATAGCATAGGTCAGTTTTGATATCATGTTTGACTATTAGTATGTAACATGAAGTTTCTCCGCACGCATGGAAATGCTTTATAGTTGATCTTGGAGTTTAAAGGTACCTATCATGGTACATGTCCCAATTATGAAACGGTTTCACAAATAATCTGATTTACAAATAATTTGAAATTATATTTTTGAGTACAAATTATTATGCTGAGAAGTGTAAAAATTAGGCTTTTCATCTATATAAAAACAAGTTTGATACCTATAGTTTATTTCATCTGAGATGGTAATGCTTTTTTAGAATGATCAAATTTGTACGGGCAATAGAGTTAAAATTAATCAGTTTTGGAGGTTGCGAGTTTCCAAATTTTGACTTTAGAAAACCCGGCATCAGGTTGAAATTGTGTGAATAATATCCTCATCAAGAATTTATGAATCAAT
>JAABKJ010002324.1:11904-25131 GCA_011634705.1 Andricus grossulariae
AAATTTTGACTTTAGAAAACCCGGCATCAGGTTGAAATTGTGTGAATAATATCCTCATCAAGAATTTATGAATCAATTGGTATTAATTACTAAAACGCAGTCCTTAAAATTAAAACCCTCCAGTTCTTGGTGATCCTATAGACTCAATCTTATGAAATTCCTCTTCATACCCTTCGAAATATCATAAAATCACGTCAAACCTTCACAATCCGTGAAATTCCAATAAAATCTCTTGAAAGATCCGTGAAATTTTATAAAATCGTATGATACGTGTTTCCTAGAATCCTGGAAAATTTATTGAAATACCTTAAGAGCTTTTAAAATCCCTTGAAATAATTGAAATCTTAGAAAATCTCATTAAATCCATTGAAATCCTTCTATACGTTGGAATCTTTTTCAATATCCTTAAACCTTCTAGTTGCTATAAAATCCTTCTAAATCTTCGGAAATTCTTTGAAACGGCATACAATTTTTTGAATTACTTAAAATCATCAGACTGCTTGGAAATTTCTTCAAATTTTTTAAATCTTTTAAAATTTCTCGGTATCCTTAGAAATACCCCAAAATGTTTTAAATACTTTGAAATCTTTTAAAATACTTTAAATTTGTAGGGATTCAGAAATCCTTGGTAATATTTTACCTGACGCCTCAAATTTCTTACAAAAATCTTTAAGGTTCTTGAAATTTATTTTAAATGTTTGAAAATCTTCTCAAATTTCTGAAATCCTTTCAAACCCTGAAACTCCTGTGAATAAATTCGTGGGAATTCGCATTGAAATATAAATTAAAAAGGACCTAATTTTAATATAAAATACTTTTAATTTAGAAAAGTTCTAATGTTTTAAAAGCTTTTATTGTATAGTTACTTATTTCACATTTGAATTTAACATCTTTTCATTTATGAAAAGTTGAAATTTTTAATATTTATGTCACGGAAAATTGTTTCGTAACGGGGAAAATGCCAGAAATTTTGTTTTGTTTTTAGAGGCTACTATGAAGTATTCGAATAATATGCAAAAAAAACTAATTTTCTACAAAATAGTTTGATATTTACACAAAAAACGTTGACAAAAGATTTAAACTTTCAAACAAATAGTTGAACTACCAGCAAAGAAAATAAATCCTTAACCAAGAACATTATTATTCTAACACCAAAGACAAATGTTCAACAAAATACATGAATTTTCCACAAAATAATTCAATTCTCAAGGAAATAAATGAATTTTCAACCTAAAATGATGAACCTTCAGCAAAAATAAAAGAATTTGTGACAAGATTTCATCATTAAAACAAGTATTTTAATTTTCTAACAAAAAGTTCCTAAAACAAAATGTAATAGTTGATATTCCGATCAAAAATTATTTCAATAAAAAATAAAGGACAGTTAAATAGTTAAAATTTTCAGGCAAGAATAATTTCTTAGAATTTTGGACAACTTGGTTGAAACTTGAAACCTTTTTTCAAAAATTAATTTTTTTGTTTCAAGATTCATCATTTTAGTTTTAAAATTGACCTCCTTAGTTGAAAATTCAAATAGTTGTTTGAAAAATCATATGTAATGTTCAAAATTCATTTCTTTGGGTTAAAAATTAAACTTTTTGGTAAAAAATTAACTTTTTTGTTGGAAATTTATATTTCCAGGTGGAAAATTTAATTGATTTGTAAAAAATTTGCCTTTTTGGATTGAAAATTACGAAATTTGGTTACGTTTTTTTCTTTCTTGACTGACAAATCTTTCTTAGAAGAAAAAATTCAAGAGTCGTTTTTTTTCAAATTCGTTTTTCTTGTTTGAAAATTCATCAACTATTTGACATTTGTTTGAAAGGTTTACACTTTTATTTGAAAATTCAACTAATGGGCTAAAATTCCGTCGTTTCGATTGAATTCAACTGTTTTTAATTCAAAATAAATATAATTTTTCGTTCAAATATCAACTTTTACATTTTCTTCTTAAAGAATTAGTATTTTTCGGTTAAAAATTCCACTACTTGCTTGAAATCCCTTCTTTATATTTTTGAAATCAAGTTTCAACCAAAAATTAGGTTTATTTTGAATCAAAAGAAAAATGAATTTTCAACGAATTTGTGAAATGTTTAAAAAATAAAAAGTACCAAACAATTGAACCAATTAGTTAAACTGTCAAAAAGGAGATGAGTTTTCAACCGAGCAGATTATTTTTCTACCAAAACAGATAAATGTTCAATATATTGCACAAATGTTCTATAAAATATTTGAATTTTTAATTTAAAAAATGCATTTTCCAACTAAAATGATAAATCTTCAATCAAGAAAATGAATTTATAACGAAAAATGAATTTTCAAAAAAAGGGAAATAGATGATAAATTTTTTGAATCAAGAAGACGAATTTTGAAAAGAAAGAGTTTTGAATTTTCAGCTTCAAAGATTTCTTATTCAAGAGATAAGAAGTTTATATAAATAATTAAATTTTTGAACTAAATAGGCGAATTTTCTACAAATTAGTAGAATTTTCAACCTTTAAACATGAATTTAAAAATAAAAAAGAGAAATTTTTAACAAAAAAATGGAATGTTCAACGAAAAATAATGACTTCCTAACAAAATTACTAAACTTTCAACAAAATTATTAAATTTTATACCAAATATTAAGTAGTAAAAACAGATAAATTCACAACCAAATATGATTGGCTTCAAACTAATTTCAACTTTCAACAAAGTATTTAAATTTTCAACCAAACGTGAAAATTTTTAGGCCAAAAAGGTAAAATTTTCAGCCAAAAATAATGAACTTTAAATAATTTCAGAAGGTTTCAGAAGCTTTGAAAGTATTCTCAAGAATTTATTGACAACAATCGAGAAATTTCGTAGATTTTCAAAGATTTTCAAGTATTTTAAGATAATACCAAAGAATCCAAAGAATTTTAAATGTTTTAGAATATTTAAAAAGATTTTAAGGACTTTTGAGTTGAATAAAATTTGATTTCGATTTTGAAGGGATTGCGAAGAATTTTTAAGGTTTTAGGATATTTTCAAAATTGCGAAGAATTTTTCAGGGCCCAACAAATTTTAATTGATTTTCAAATATTTTTGAGGATTTGCGATATTTGAGGGTATTTTCAATAGATTTGAATAGCTGGAAGTGATTCCAATAGATGTTAAAGCTTTTATGGTCTGTTTTTAAATTTTAAGGAATTTTATAAAGCTTTAAAAGCTGCAGTGGATGTCAAAGGATTTGAAATATTTTAGGATATTTATGAAAATTTCAGGAAATTTTTGAGAGATTTGACAAATATGAAGGGATTTTGAAGGACTGAATTCAACAGTTCAGTAGAAAATTAAACTACTTAGTTGAAAATTAGCATCATTGTTAAAAATTTATATGTTTGACCAAAATTGAACTATTCTTATGGAAACTCAAATATTTTATAGAAAATAATTTTTTCATTGAAAATTCATATATTGGGGTTGAAAATTCAACTTTTTTGTAAATGATTCATCTTGTTGGCTTCAAAATTCAACAATTTAATTATAAATTAATTGAAAAATCTTTTTGGTAGAAAATTTAACTATTATATTCTCTGTTGGAATTTACCCTTAATAAGTTGTTCATTTAACTCTTTTGTGGAAAGTGCATGTATTTTGTTGAAAATTCGTGTTTTTGATTGAAAAATTTGTTTACAGATTAGACTATTTTGTTCAAAATTCATCTCTTCAGTTAAGGAGCTGACTGTTTTGTTAAAAATTCCTTTTTTTCGTTTGATTCAGCAGGTAAAAAATTCGTCTTTTGGTAGGAAATTTATCTTTTATGGTAGAAAAAGCGTCTTTCTTGGTAAAAAATGAACTTTGTTGTTGAAAATTCATCTTTCTTCGAAGAAATTTGTCTTTTAAACTCAAAAATTAAACTATTTGGTGAAAAGTTCAACTATTTGTATGAAAATTCTTCTTTTTGTGTTGAAAATCATTTTTGGTTTGAAATTCACTCTATTTCCTTGATTTTTATAGAATTTTGGGTTATATTAAATTTTTTAGGGGGAAGGTGAAACAAATTCAATCTGTATAATAATTATAGTGTTTCGATTCTGAACCACTTTTGATGGAGGTGATTTGAGGAGCCTACTTCCATGTTTCACAATATGGCATTACCATTGTGTCAATAAAAATAAAAATGCAACGATATTGCGTTATTTTATCAAGCGCTTCCATTTGTCACTTTTTTGTAATTCAAATAGTAAAATATTACTGCTATATTTAGTGAAATATCGTTGATTCAGATGTAGAGTATTAAAAATTTTTGGAACATATACCTTTTTTCAAGCCCAATGAAAAGTCGTTTTTTCACATACGTAATTTTCTTGAAGGGGTCCATCAGTGACCCTTGGAGGTTTTCCAGACCAGTCAGCTTTCATTCCCACTTTTTGTAGGTAATTTTTCAAAGCCTGTCAATTTCAGTGTTTGACAAATTTTTGAAAATTGGTCTATAAACGAGTACTTGATAATTATAGGTGATTGATTTTTACCATTTCATCCTGGATATTTTTTGCCACAATTTTTAGCCTGTTTATAATTGAATGTATCTGCAAGAAACAAATGAAAATTTTGAGGCTTTGTAATAAGAAGCAGTTACCTAGATGATTGCATTTGTTATTCGGATAATTTTAAAGGAATCAAAACTTTCTTATATTTAACAAAATATAATCATGTCTTTAATGTTTATCTACTTATATTAGGGCATCCAATTAATATGTAGACATATATTTATTTTTATAGACACTCATATCACGAGGTATAAAAGTGAATCAAAATTTGTTATTCATGCAGCGAGTAATGATGACATTTTTTTGAAAAACGGTTTAAAAATGTCATTTACTCGCTCATAAGATAAGACTTACAAGAATAGTCGCCATCAAGTGTCGCTGGTTCAATTCAAAACCCTGCATATTCTAAAATCATATTAAGAAAACAATATTACAACTTCATTCTCTCTCTATATATATATATATATGGACCGCGATTCTTACCTCTCTTACCTTTTTTTCTCAAACTTTACTATACACGTGATTGTGTATTTGATATACAATAAGGATCAAATAGTTGTCAAAATCTTAATATTATTATAAAATGAGATATTTAATACCTCATTCTTCCTTACTATTGTAGCTCTTGAAGACCTATAATTTAAAATCCTTTCATTATTGCTATTAATGCTTAGATAAGGGAGACGACCCAGTAATCGCGAACCTAACTATCTTACTTCTTATCTAACGAGAACGCGCGCACTAATTACACTTTTTTTTTAGAAAAGAACTCGGTTCCACAGAAAAACACTGGTGTTAAATTTGTTGCAGCTCAAATGTCAATGGTCTCAAAATGAGAATTTTCATTCTCATATTCGCTCATATTTGCTCTCATATTTATAACATATGTCGGCAATATTTAAAAACATGCTATTTGATTTTTTTTAAGGCTATATTAAACTCAAGATCTAAACTCAAAATTCAATATTGGTTGTGACACTTTTTAAGTTGAAAATTGAACAATGTTGTTGAAAATTCAAGTATTTTTGAAAAAGTGTTCTTTTATAGGAGACAAGTAATTTTTTCATTCAAAATGAATAAATAAATGTTGAACTTTCTAATTTGTATCGGAAATATTGCTTTATTTTGTTTATGAAAGATCCTATGTATCCAATGGACATTTTTATATGAATGAGAATAACCCGCCAAGCATGAAATATTTCAACTCCCATACATTTTTCCGTAAACCTATATTATATTATAGTTAAATGCACTCACTCCAATGACACATCATCATTTAAACACGTTATTGTAATGATTTATTAAAGAACAACAAGAAACTTATCCTAACTATATTAGAGAAAGAATTAGTCCCAAAGGTATAAATTTCTTAATTTATTGTCTCTAAAAGCTATATATATATTTATTGTAAATATTTATTACATATTTATAAATATTGATATGTATAAGTCTTCACTCTGAGAAAAAGTTCTCTTAAAACAAAGGCATCGTCGTTTTGCCTGCTTTCTTTTGAACCATGTCAACATATTTTTTACACGAACATAATTATTTGTCTAAGAGAGTAGGTGAAAATTGTCGCATAAAGATCATGCTCGCTGCAAAAAAATTATTTTTAAGTAAAATAAAAATCCTCTTAGCACTTTATTTGGGAACATATTTCATTTGTGCCAAGAAGCATGTTTCCGACACAAGAGGACATTTCTCTGAGTGTTTTCATAAGTTTTATGTCCCATCTTATATTAGTCCTGAAAACCGTAAATTCCGTCCTTATCCAGTTATGATTCTCTTATTTATAACATTATTTTTTTCTGTGAAAGGAGAAATGATTTTACATTGAATGTTATTTACAAAGTCATTTTAATCATTAAAAAATTATTGAATATATGATATAATATTATTATATTATTGAATATAATTATATATATATATATTTATGTATATATATATGTTTATATATAAATATATACATTACAGCGTGATGGTACTTAAAACAAATTCTATTATTTTAAATTTATAAACACAGAACATTCATACAAATTGCAAAAACCATGACAAAAGATTTCAGAAAATATGTTTGTCAGTTTCTTCATCCTGTTATTTGTTATCATAAATAAATTTATATGTATGAAAAGGGAAGCTTTCCAGAAAATAACCAGAAGCGATGCGTATAAAATTCTATTCCAGCGACCTGAGGTTTGAAAACAAAATATATTTTCAAAAAATAGTTATCCTCCACTTTTCAGAAATTCGATTTTCTTTGCATCATCTTTAGTTCCAATAGAATTCTCGAGTTCTACGAAAATACGATTGAAAAAAAATCGGAAACAAGGAAGTTACAAAAATTAGATGGTTCAAATTTTCGAAAAATAGTTTGTCAAGAATTTCAGGTGTTGTGATTGAAGCCCATCCCCCCACCAATGCCCGAAAGAGTTAAACAAAAGATATTATTACACTTTGAGAATGTTTACGAAAATAAGTAAAGGAACTTTTTATCATGTTTCACGATAACGATTCAAAAAAATTAAAATTCACAAGGCAAAAATCAAAATGGTAGTTCTAGTACAAGACATTGAATTCATCAAAAACATGCCTCAAAAAAGACGTGCGACATCGTATCTTGTGCATTACGCAAAACTGTATGACTTGTGAAATTCGTTATAAAATATTTGTATCTGGTACAGAAATTTTTGTTTTCTCAATATGGAACTTTGGCTACACTTGATGGTTTACAAAAAATTGAAGTATATTAATTATTTTCCTTGAAGTTGACAACATTAGCACTAAAAAAGGAAAAGCATTAAAAATGTGCGTAAAAATACGCTTTATCTGCTAATTCCCGCTCAAAAAATTATTTGATTTAAATTAAAGAAAAAATTTTTATAACATGTGTTTTATTATTTTTCTGTTAAAAATAACTGCAATTCAAAGAAAATTATATAAAATTAAAGACAAATTTTCATTGGAATAAAAAAATTCTCAACAACGAAAAATAAATTTCTGACTAGAGTTCAACATTGAACCAAGTAGTTGCATTTGCAATCAAAAAGACGAATTTTCAACAAAATATATGGATTTTTAACAAAATACATAAATTTTCCAACAAGTGGTTGAATTTTCAACTGAAAAAGACTAATTTTGAATTCAATAATTACATTTTCAACCAAACAGTAGAATTTGTAAGCAACCGACATAAATTCCATACCAAAAATATAATTGCAGAATTTTCAGTTAAATAGAATAAACATTCAACCAAAAATATTACGATTTTCTCATTGGGTCCTAATGAATTGAATCCAATTTTCTAAAAGGCTTCATTTACCGCGTTTTTTGGAGATATTTCCCAGGCGGAAATGTTATATATAGTTTATAGATAGTGTGAAGTATTATATGTAATATTCATTTGTTTCGTTTATTTTTTATATAGAACAAATAAATATTATATACTATACTTCACACTATATAAGAACTATATATAATATTTCCGCCTGGGTTTGTCACATAAATGTATTCAATTATTTTCTTTTTATATGCAAATTTTATTTTTAACGTTCAAGAGTGAAATACATACATACAAAATATTTAAATTTTTATACATATGACATGGGCGCATGTAACTTCATTCTTGAATAACAGTGAAAATAGCATTTTTACAATGAATGAAAAATAACTATTTCCCTAGTTTTATTTTCATTACATTCTTTATATTTAAATAATTACATAATGATCCTGTAATATGACAAATTTCACTTCACAACTTTGTACTTGAGAGGTTTTCCATATCGTAAAAAAAGACTCAAAAACATTTTTTGGTTCAAAATTCAACTACTCAGTTGAAAACGGAACAACATTGTTAAAAATTAATTTTTTTGCATAATGATCTATCATTTCAGTCGAAAAATCTTTCTTTTTCGTCCACAATTTAACTAAATCGTTAAAATTTTGTTTTTAAAATTATTTTTTCAACTGAAAATTTAACTATTTCATGTTTGGTTGAACATCCATCTTCTTCAGTAAAAAATTCAACTATCAGATTGAAAATTTCTTTATGAATTCAAACATTTCTTTGAAAATTCATGTATTTTGTTAAAAATTATTCTGTTTAGTGAAAAAATAATTTGTTCGGTTGACATAAATAGTATTTCTTTGGCTGAAAATTATTTTTTTTTTATTGAAAATTTATTTTTCAACTGAAAGAACTATTGCATTTTTTATTGAACTTCATTTTAAGAGATAATCAATCTTTTTAGTAGACAATTCATTTATTTTTTGAAAATCCATATTATTTGCTTGAAAATTTGTTTTTTTTTCTTTATGAAAATGTGTCTTCTTTTGGTAGAAAATTAATTTTCTGGGTAAAAATTCAACTATTTGGTTAAACGTTAATTTTGTAATCAGCGATGCACCATTTTAGTCAAAATTTCATTTCTTTGGTTAAAAACTTAACAAATTTGGTTGAAATTTTTTTTTTCTTAATTATTTTTTATACTCATAATGTCATAATTTCATTTTTGCTAGAAAATAAATTCTTTCCAGTAAAAAGTTCACTTACTTTCTTTAGAATTCGTATTTTTTCGCCAAAAAATCAATCATTTTGTCAGAAAATCCATACTTTTGGGTTGTGAATTCAACTATTTTTTTCAAAAATTCGTCTTTATGACTTAAATACTATACATTTTTGATTTTGTTTTCTTCATTGATTGAAAATCTTCCTTGCTTTAGCCGGTAACTAATTTGATAAAAATTCATATTTTGTTGTTCAATTTAACAATTTTTTATGTAAAACAAAAAAATTTATTGGTGGAAATATCATCCATCACACTTTTTGTCGAGAATTCATTCTTTAGAGCTTCATCAGTTTGGTTGAAAATTGAACTATTTTCTTCAAAATTGCCTTTTTTTGTTTAAAAATTATTATTTTAACGGGAAATGTAATTCGATCGACTGTTATAATTTAGTCTTTAACTATTTCGTTAGATTTTTTGTGGAAAATTCCTCTATTTTAGTTAAAAATTAAACTACATTGTTAGAAAATAATTTTATCGTTCGTTGAAGATTCATCATTATAATGAACAATTTATCTATTTGCTTGAATATTTATCTATTCCGTCGAAAATTTATTTTTGAATAAAAACTAATTATTTCAACAAAAATTTTATTCAATTTTTGGTTAAAAATGTATTTTTTTTAGTTAAAAATGCAACTTATTTTGTTTAGAGTTTGTCTTTTTTACAGAAAAATCATAACCCTCTTCACTCAATATTCAAAACTCTTGTTTTCGATTCCACTTTTTGGTTTGAAAATTCATCAACTATTTCACTTTTATTTCAAAAGCTTATTATTTTCAGTTGAAAATTCAACTGGTTGGCTGAAAATTCATTGTTTCCCTTGAATTTGGCTGTTTTGGATTTAAAATTAAAATCATTTGTTTGTTGACTCGTAATCTTTTTCATTCAAGCATTAAGGTTTTTTTTTTAAAAACTTGCCTTTTTTATATTTAACTGTTTTTGATAGAAAATTAAATTTTTTTTTTGGTTGATACATCAACTGCTTGGTTGAAAATTAAACTTCTTTGTTAAAAATATTTTTTCTGTTGGTTGAAGATTTATCATTTTAATTGACAATTTATCTTTTTGGTTGAAAATTCATATTTTTCCTAAAAATCAAGTTTTTGAACTGAAAATTTATTTATTCAATTTTTGGTTGTTACATCTTTCACCCACTATTAGAATCCGGTAGGGGACAGCAGGATACATACTTGAAATAAATAAAAGAAAAAACTTATTGACGCAACCAAACACTTTACTCTTTTCTATTAGTTATATTCAAATTATTTTGAGACATTTGCATATAAAGAACCCATATCCTTACTATCTACCCCCCCTACCGTCTGCAGCCGGATTTTTAGTAGAAGCGCTCGCATTTGCTTGGAATTTTCGGCCAAGGGAAAGGAAAACTGCAAAAAACCTTTCCTGAGCGCAGCTGGTTGTTGAGATTTAGTTTCCTCAATTCCCAAACACCAGCTTAAATTCACGATTGTTTATCTCTTGGATAGGTCGAACATTCGACACGTCTCCTTCGGCCAACTTTATTTTCCTGAATCCATTTAGCTGAAAGAAAAAACGCAAATACAAAATAATAGTTGTAAATACATATTCGAATTTATTTTTATATATATTTGAAAAAAAATTCTCACCAGGGCGTCGGAAATATTGACATCAGGATCATATATGAACCAAGTCACAGATTCTGAGCAAGGTGGGTAATCCAAGGATCCTTTGTAAAATACAAATACTGGAAATTCATTTACTCCATTTACAGAACTTGCTATGGGAAATGGGGGTATCACTGCTGTTGAATTTATGGATTCTACCTTTTTCAAATTTTTTTCCAGGTTTTTGAACGAAAATCCGCTTTTCTTAAATCCAGTCTAAAATGTTGAGGATCGGTCAATAATGTATGATTTTGCGTAAAGACAAATCAAATTTTTTCTTTTTTCTTTATAACTTCACAACTTAATGGGACCCATGAGGTGTCAGAATATTTAAAAAGCTTTCGAGGAACTTCATGAGATTTTTGAGTATCTTAATGATTTTAAGGGATTTCAAGGAACTTTAATCATTGTTCCAGGATATCAGGAAATGTCATCAAATTTTATGGGATTTCATGAAATTTCATAATCTTTTAATGGATTTCAGAGAATTTATTTACGAAAATTGAGGAAATTTCGTGTAATTTCAAAGATTTACAAATATAACATGCTTCATTTTTATGCTAGTTAAATATTCATTCAAAGAGATACATTTTTGGCTAAAATTATGAATCTTCAGTAAAAATAATATTTTTTGACAAATAAATTCAATTACCAACCAAGTGGTTGAATCGCCAAGCAAAGTGGAGGAATTCGTCACAAAGAATGTAATATTTGACATTTCAACCAAATCAAAAAAATTAATGTTTTTTTCAAGAAAGAAGATTTTTAGCAAATTCTTCAAATGTTCAGGCAAATATATGAAATAATGAATCTTTAACCAGAAAAATTAATTTGGAACAAAGATGTTACGTTTTTAACGAAAACGGATAAATTCTTAAGAAAAAATGTGATAATTGATATTGCAACCAAAAATTATTTTAATTTTGAATGAAAAACGTAAGTTAATTAATAAATTTTAAAATTAAAAAGACATGTTAAAAAAATAATATATATTGTCAATTTTCAGCCAGGAAAGATTTTTTAGTAAAGATTTTGCTTGAAGACAAATTTAATTTTTTCTCCCCTTATGACTTTACGACTTTATAGGACCTATAAGGATTTATAGTTATTTAAGAGCTTGCAAGGGATTTATGAAATTCACGAGAATTTCAATGATTTTAAGGGATATCATTCCAGCAGAAAAAATTTTTATTTACTATAAAAAATCAATTATCAACCAAGTGGTTGGAATTTCAACAAAAATAGATGAATTCTTTACATAAAAACATTTATTTAAATTGAAAAAGTTAATTCTTTGTCAAAAAAGAGAATTTTCAACAAAGTACCTACATTTGTAAGCAAAGAGATAAATTTTTAACCAAAATAATTATTTTACAAGCCTAAAGATTAATTTTCAATAAAATACATACGTTTTCCATCACAACAAATAAATTTGCAAACAAAAATAGAATAGTTAAATTTTCAGTTCATAAAATCTTCAACATAAGAGAAACAAATTTTCAACGAAATATGTACATATTCACACACATCAAATTTTAACAACGAACTTTCAAACAAGTATTTTTCTACCAAAAAAGACAAATTGGAAACATAATACCGAAATTTTCACCAAAATAGTTCAATTTTCAAAGAAAGAGATGAATTTTTAAACTAAAATAATGAATCTTCAACCGAAAAAATTAATTTTCAACAAAGGATTCCAACTTTCAGGGCAGTTGAATTTTAAACCAGAATAGGTAAATTCTTAACGAAAATTTAATAGTTGATATTTATAAAAAATATAATTTGAATTTTAAATCAAACACTGTGAAGTATTTCAGATTTTTAGGCAAAAAAGATTAATTCTCAACCAAAAATAATTAACTTTCAACTTATTTTAACTTTTCACAAAATAATTGGATTTTCAACAAAATATTAAAATTTTTAGGCCAGAGGTACGTAATTTTTTGATGAATTTAAAAGAACTGTTTAACAAAAATTGCAGGCTTTTGTCGCATTTTAAAGATTTTCAAATATTTCAAGATATTACCAAATATTTTAAAGAAAAAAAAACAATTAGGTTATTTCAAAAGATTTCAAGGCTGTTTAAGAAAATTCATAAAATTCGAATTTTAAAATTTGAAGAATTTGATTATTAAAGCTGCCAACATTCTAAAGAATTTTCAAACATTTTAAGCATTTGAGGGCATTTAAAAAAATTTCGAGAAATTTTCAAGAGCTTTACAATTTTTCAAATTATTTTAGAAAATTTAAAGGGATTTGAAATATTGTAGGGTATTTTAGAAGATTCTGAGGAATTTCAAAAATATTAGCAATAATTTCACGGTATCTTTATGGATTTCAAGATATTTGATAGAAATCAGGAAATTCTGAAAATGAAACAGAAATATTTTTTGGAAATGGCAATCTAATTTAGATAATTTTTTTCGTGAAGTTTCGAGTTAAAAAATCAGGGTTTCAAAATGAAGATTCTAAAGAAATTTGAAAAGATTTGATGTGTTT
>JAABKJ010002325.1:0-28324 GCA_011634705.1 Andricus grossulariae
GATGTCATTTTTTAGATGACAGTTGCTCCCAGTGGTACCCTGCGGTGGTTGTTAACCTTTAGTTTTTAATTATATATATATGAATAATCTTATTTAGGACTAAATGTAGTGATTAAAAAAGGTTCAGGGTCCTCGTAAGCTACTTTTCGACAGAATTCTGTTTTCAATTTTTCACGATTGTAGTTGTTTCTAGTTGTCCTTAGAAAATTGCAATTATTTAAGGGATGATATATTCATGACAAATAAATTGCTTGAAAAGGTATGAATATGTAATGGCTCGTCGTACCAGAAAATGTCACAAGAGTGAAAGGTTTTATCTTGCGTGAAAAAGTAATTTAAGAATTGTAAAAATAAATCAATGATGTTCATTGAGGATTATTATTTATAAAAATTGTTATAAATAATGAAGCAAGAGAATTTTTGAAAAATGAGAAATGCTATTAATGGTAGGTATAGGTTTTGCAAATAGTGTGAGAGCTATTATAACACTGTTTGGCCTAAGTGATTTTTTATTAACAAATAAGAAGTATACAAGTAGTTGAATATTTAACCAAAAAATATGAATTTTCATAAAAGAACATTGATTTTCTACCAAAAAGAAAATTTTTTAAAAGATACGTGAGTTTTTAATTAAATACTTAAATGTTGAAGTAAAAAAGATAAATTTCCAGAGAAAAATGGGAGTTTAGTTTTAAATCTAAAAAACTTAATTCAAGAAAAAAAAACCCTTTTGACCGAATAGTACAATTTTCAACCCAAAGAGATGAATTTTCAACAAGATATTACAATTTCAATTAAATTATTGAAGTTTCAAGTATTGAGATACATCTTTAAAACCAAGTTGTTCAGTAGAATTTTCTGTTAAAAATTAATTTTCACACAAATGCTTTGATTTTAAACTAAAACAAAAATTTCAAACGAAAAAATAAGATTAAATTTCCACCTAAAAAAAATAATTTTTCAATAAAATAGTGAAATTTGCACCCACGCAGATTCATTTTCTACGAAAGAAGGCAAATCAAAAAAAAATACATGAATTTTTGAAAAAATACTTCATCCTGAGATAAAAAAGCTGAATTTCCAAAGAAGAATTATTGAGTCAGAATTTTCAGTTGAAACATTTACTGCCAACAAAATAACTAAATTTTCCGCAAAAGAGATGAATTTTCACAAATAAATACTTTTTTAAATATTGATTTTTAACCAGTAGACAAAGAGCACTTAGCATCAATTCATTTAATACATTTATCTATTCGAAATCCATAACATCAAAAATAAAATAACAAATCTTTAACAAAAACAAATGATTTTTTGACAATGTAGATAAATTTTCCAAGTAGTTGAATTTAAAATTTAAAAAAACGAGTTTTCGTGAAAATGAGTGAATTTTGAAACAAATGAATTAATTTTAAACTCAAAAATATAAATTTTCATACAAAAATAGCAAGTACTATTAAAAATCACTGCTGACCTTGAAACATCATTATTCTGTCAAGAAAGGAGCAATGAACTTTTTTGACAGGCTTTTTAAAGCCTAATAAATTCCGCGTCTAGTGACCCATAGTGGAAATATTTTTCTCCTTTTGAAGAGAATTTACCTCGTGAGAAGTTTAGAGAAAAATGCAAGAATTTCTTGAATATTTAACCTAGATTTCAACTTGTGGAATGACCGAGGAAAGTTGTAGCAAAAATTTAAAATTCAGGCCAGCCTGGACGACAGCTACAAGATGAATTTGAGGTACAAAATTCGAGACATTCTTAAATTTCTTTTTAAATATCTTCATTAGTGGTCGTTCAATTTCATGAAGTCTGAAAATGAGGTTAGTTAATTATTTAGCCAGAAAAGAAAAATATGCCCGAAAAAAATTTAAGTTCACTGTTTCTTTGTTGCAGAGATGAGTTTCCATTTCGAGTGTTACCCTAATGCTGAACCTATTCCTGGTGTTCCTCGTTCCGGAACATCTTCTTTTCCTGAAAGACGTAATTCTCCTGCAAAGTCTCATTCTCCTGCCAGACCTCAGCACCCGGTTGGGTCTTCTTCTTTTGCGGCGCAACCCCTTTCGTGACAGGTCCAGGTCTCCTTCTGACAGGCGTTCTTCTCTACGCAGATTTTGATATACACTTGAAAATCTTAAATTTTTTCGGCTTACTTCCAACTCTAATTCGAACCGGCGATTCAAAATTCAAAGGTACAGTCTTCCTCGCTATAAGCCAATTCATATGAGAGAGAAATATAATGTCCTTAGGCCGATGCCAACTGAAGAACAAACTGTATTATTGACGTCGAATGGTAACATATTTGCGATATTCACGAAAACCAATCAACATCTTCGCACAATATATACAATGAGATATCATAACACTCGCTTTGCTACCAGAAAATATTGTTTTTATTGCTTGTCGGAGTCATCCATTGACTCCCCACTCTTTTGAGTCTGGCCAAGGTTTACTTCTATCCATCTTGTCGAACGCTTCTACTAGGTCAACAAATGCAAAGGAAACTTTTTTCCTTACTCTGAAACTTTTTTCTGTGATCTGTCTTAAGCTAAATATTTGATCCGTATATAATCTTCCTGGCATAAATCCACTTTGCACTTCCAGTAACCTGCCAGTAATTCCTTAAGAGAGTCTCTCGAAGCGTCTAGAATCCCGTCTGTATTATATAACATTTTGCCCTTGATATTTCTCATTTCGACTAACTCTGTACTTTTACCTTCCTTTATATTGATCAACGCCAATTTATAGAACAGTTTCTTGCTTTTTTCAAAATAGTTTTGCATTTTTTTCTCTTTTTCTGTTTTGATTTTATCTTTACTTTTCTTGTGAAGCAGTTCTAATTTCCTCTTTTCATGTCTGTAATCATTTTCAATTCTATTTCTCTGCTCAACACTGAGGCCTGCGAATCTCACTTTTTTTTATACGCTTCTTTCTTTTATTTGGCGACTGTTCGGATTTCACCATTCCGCACATCCGGTTTCTAAAGATTCTCAATCTTGATTCGCGTATGGTTAGCTTTATTGCTTCTCTTTCTTCGCCATACCTGACCTAAGTTTATTTTGGAGACTAGAAGATAATGATCAGTATTGCATTCAGATCCCCTGATGACCTTTGTATCTTTCACTAGCTGTCTGAGTCTTTCATGTGGAATAACGATGTCAGTTATACTGTGGCTATTTTCTTCACACCAGGTATACATATGGATCATTTTATGCCTAAACCAAGAATTTGTAATAAATAAGCCCTTTTCTAACAATTAGCTAACTAATCTTTCTCCGCTAGCATTTGTTCTTGGATCCCCAAAATTACCTAGGACTCTTTCTGTACCCTGACGGTTGAATTCAACCCATTCATTCATATCTCCTAGAAGAATGATTCTTTTAGCTAAAAATAAACTGCTGCATTTTAATTATCATCGAGCAAGAGGTTTGACGTCGAGAATAATTTCGTCCATTCGATTGATAGGGTCAAATATCTGCCATTAACCTCGACTGACAAAAAACAGGCAGAACATCAGAAGCTGGTTTTCTGCAGTTTTGCTCTGCCCTGTCCAAAAGTCAAGGCAAATGCAAGTACTCAGTGATAAACCTACAACAATGAAACAAAAATTTTAACATTTTCATAGCCGATAAAAAATGGAGACCTAGTGTGATGAGCCCCCTTGAAATGAAAATGATTATTTTTATTCTATTTTATTAACTCATGAGCCGAGCATCCGGTGGCACTAGTGCTATGGAACGAAACATTAGATGCTTGGAATAAAATGCTGAACAGGCAAGTGAACGACTAATCTTTACTGTATATAGAATAGAAGAGAGTGGGGTATGGTTTCGGTGCGGGGCACGGTGTCTCTTACAAGTAACGCCCGTATTTTTTGATATTTATATTAGTTTTTTTTACATAAAATAGTTTTCTTTGTTTAGAAAAATAGTGATTTGATGCAATTTCTCTTTTAAAATTGGCGTCAGAAGAGTAATTATGAAAAAACAGTTTTGGCGGAAATCGATAAAAAAGCCTTTGGCTGAAATTAAGTACTTACAGCATATTTTAAAATAATTAAAGCATGAAAAAGTTAGATTTTACCAGGTAAAGTATTTTATCAAACCTCTGGTTTCATGATTTGTTTCTATGAACGTTTAAAATGTATTAAAATTAATTAAACTTGGCCGCGACGTGCCCATGTATTTCAGCCGGAAGTAAGAGGTTATAACTGCCTTCGCCACATATTTCACTTTGATTAATAATAAAACATTAAATTAGTGTCGACAATGCCTAGAGTAAATTTTTTTTGTTACATTGCACTCTTCAGAATTATTATATTCCTTATTTTTATTTTACAATGTTCATATTGTTTGAATAAGCGGCAGTGATATGACGGTCTCCGTACCCTAATGTATGGGGTACGCTGACTGAAATGCAACATCAATCAATTACTTAAATATCAAATAATGAAGAAATTAAAAAGCGGTTTGGAGTAATAACACATGTTTCTTCTTAATGTAAGCTTTACCTTAAAAAATACAAACATCAAAATCATATTTCAATCATAATTTATAGGCCACTAAAGTCAAAGCGAGACACCATACCCCACTCTTCCCTAATCATTATTAAATTCTGAGTGTAATTTGCTTTCGAGAGGGGGGGGGAGAGGGAGAGAGAGATAAAGAAATAAGAGAATCAAAGGTCTCTAAATCACATGATGAAAGTCAGTAATTTTGAGAAGTCAGCAATTTCCAATGTAGCTTCCTTCCCTAGTCAACTTCCAAATTGTCGCTTAACAACGTTCATCCAATAAAAATTAGTAATGTTTGCAATAATGCCGCATCCTGACGTATGCATTTGAACCTTTCATTTGCTCAGACTGGAAATTCTCAAGGCCGTTCTTTATTCTCCTTTGAATCGACAAGAAGTTTGAAGGAAAAGCACTTCGCTGCTTTTCCCTTGCCGTCCGTGGTTCGGCCTCGTGTTTCGAGTGTTTTTTTTCTTCGCGCCAACGTTTTTTTCATCGTAACGGTGACAGGACAGAACTACTAAATACGAGACAAACGTGGACATTGAAGGATGAGCTTTGCCGATAAGTAACCGAGAACTTATTTCTCTAATAAAACTAAAATCGAGCAATTGGAAACGGTGTCGGGAGTAATAAGGATCAAGTTGCGATTTCAAATTTTTTTAAGAATACGGAAACGGCTATGCAGTAAAACTTAAAGTGGCCCTTGATAAAAGACAGTGACGAAAAGGTTGACAGAAGGACAAACGGACAAAGGTGCGGGGAGTTTTACGTTCGAACTTTTGGACGGTGAAGGCAGAACAGGATGAATTACGAGTCACAGGTATGTTCTAGTTTATGTCTTTCCTTTCCTTTAAACTTTCTTTCTCTACTTGAAGTTTACGAGCCTGCCATATTTCTAATTAAAAGAATAGATATGGTTGTGTTAAATACAATTAATAAGTGTCAAAACTGTTCATCATTATATTAGAAATATATCCCAAAAGGGTATACAGAGTTTCTTTTTGGTCTCGTTAAATTGTTGTTCGTTTTTGTCAACCCTATAGTCAACAGAGAGCGAAGCAATGATCTCACATGATAAAAAAAAAAAATTCTTCGGAACATCGTAGGAATTAGAATTTTAGACCTCCGGGCTACTTACAAGGAAGTTTTTTAGGTGTTCAGCGCCCGCAGGATTATAACTGGTCAAAAAAAGTTTCCTTGAGATTCCCACAACAAAGTTCAACCCATCCTAGCCCCTACCTTTTCGATGCTTTTCCACACCAACTATTCGCAAAATCTTATCTCGTACTGTACTGATAGGTGATTACTTATGTTTTTGAGGATGCTCTACACGATTCTGATGTTACTTTTTTATTATAACATCGTCTTCACGAAGAATTTAAAGCCTTCATATGACACTCCTATAGCATTACCCAGAACCAACGACTGGGACGTAGAGATATGTGGCTCCAATTTTTTTTTCAAGAATTTGTTATTTTGGTTGTAACTTTGTTTTATTTCTTCTTCAATTTTCTTTTCATATCACTTAAGAGTATTCAGATTTAAATCCGTAACTGTTTGAAAGTCAATTAGTGTAAATTTTACATTACCAGATAAGATGGAACTAAAGTAAAAGATGAAGCAGATAATATTCGCTTTAGTGAAATTCTTTTCACAAAATTGTTATTTCACATTCATTTAATGCAAGAAAATTTTTTCTAAAGAATGTTTCAAGCACAAAAGTTTATTACAATGCGCACATTTCATAAATGCAGAACTATCAGATACAGCACAATGATCTAAAATTTGTTCATTATTGAAATAAGTTTCATTTATATTCCGAAATTTTTCTGGATCAGCAACGGCATATCCAGTCTTGACAAAGCGTATTGCAGCATTGGACGAAAAACGTCTGCTGCAGGTTGATTATGAATAAGTGAATGCACTTCAAGAAAAAAATTTCTATCGTTTGCTTGTTCTTCTGCGGATTCTAACATCAGTTGATTGTAAATTTCATGAACAAATATTTTATACTCCTTAAAAAAGTATATGTCTAGTGGCTGACAAAGCCCTGTTGTACCAGCAGGTATTGTTATTGCTTCAACAGAATTTTTTTTTTCAGTTGCTAATGAAGCCATCAAAGAATGTTTAGTTTGAACTGACCAACTGTCTATTAAAAGTAAAGTGTTTTCTGTAATGTGAGGTATTAAGCAATCAGCAATCCATTTCACGACGTGTTCATTCGTCAGTTTGCCAGATTTACTGCAAAGTACTGCTAAATTACTTGGTGTATTTTGTATTATTTACAGACTAATACGGGGTCCAAACTCATTATCAGTAGTTTCTTGTAAGCATGCCTAGTGGGCACATAGGTTGATGAGCCGTCGTAAAGTTGTCATTTTATGAACGTCTCGAGGACTTAAAGAAAAGGATGTCTTAATTTCGTTGATAAAACGTCGTACACTTGTCCCGGTGAATGATTTCTTTAAAGACCTAGAAAAATCGTCTTTAAGACGTTTGACTCATGGTATATGGAACGTCAAAATAACTTTCTGGAGATGGCGATGAGACAACATAAAGATGTTCTTAGGATGTCCATTATTACGACGATATTAGGTCGCCCTGGAAAGCGGGCAATGAACATTAGGGTGTTCAGAAAAAACTCAAAATGGTTATTTTCATTGGTAATAACACTAAGAAGTTTAAGCTTTTTACAAGGACATTAAAATTTCAAGAAGTGCATTTTCTTGACGAAGAAATTCAAACAGAGTTTAAACCAGGAATTCCTTGTGGCATCATGAACAAGCTAAATAAAAAATCTAAAAATTCCTCACCACCTGGCAAGTTGACTGAAAATTTTCAATTTTTCAATATTTATATTTTTTTGTGTATGGAAAGAAATTTTGTTGAAAATTCTTTATAGATACAATTTAGGGAAGGAATTAACCTCAGACTGGAAAAAGTCACAGGAAAATTTTTTCATTGCAATATAATACTTCAAAAAATGACGAAAAATGTTAATTTTGATAATTGGTACCTGAAGTTTCCAAGAGAAATTTCGTCTGTCTTTCAATTTTTTGACGCTATTTTCAAAATACTTAGGAAATACGTGCATATTTTCAATTATAATACTTTTCATTAAATGTACTAATAATTTCCGACGAAGCAAACTAACATAACATAAAATTGTGAAACTCAGAATCTTATTAAAAATCTAATTATTTTTGTTTAAAATAACCAAACTCCTATTATTTTTGTTTTGAAATACTAATTTTTAGTGAAAAACGCTCACCCATTCTTAAATTGTGCAAAAGTTATGAACCTTTGAAACACCATGATTTTTGTTCGAAATAAAATGTTGAAAGATTGAAAAATCTTGTTCCAACTATAATAATTTTCGTTCTGGAACACCAATTTCTTATATAAAGCACCAGTGTAACCTCCAATTGTTAAAATGTCCGAATCTTCTTTAAATTATTTTCTTATTAATAAAAATACCAATTTCCGACAAAAGACATTAGCATGATTAAAAATTGTTGAAACGTTCTAAATATTGATCAAATTATACTGATTTTTTATTTAAAATACCACTTTTATGTGTAAAAAGCTAAGATACACTAATGTATTTTAAGGTTGTAAATCTTCTTTTAAATGCATTTTTTTACTGAAAATACTAATTACTAACGAAAAACACTAATATAATAAAAAATTTAAAAAATATTTCAAGTGCTGTTCAGATTACAATGATTTTTGTTTTAAAATTAGACTTTTCGGGTAAAACGCTATGGTAACCTAAATTGTGAAAAAATTATGAAACATCAAAATATCATGATTTTTGTTTCAAAAACGCTAAACAAAAGAAAAACGTTATTTGTTCATAAAAACTTTGATCTTTTATATCCAATAATTTGTAATTAAAAATACGCAAATCCGGTGTGAAACGTAATATATTTTTTTTCTAATGTGAAAGTTTTAGTTAAACCGCACAATAGTATTAAAGGAACAAATTTTTCTCAATTCGCATATTATTTTTTATGATTTTCCTTCACGATATGGGTATTTATTGGTAGATTCGATTTCTGAAATTTAGCATTTAACATCTTAAAACTACTTGAAAAAATGAAAAACCAATAAGTTTTTCAACAAAAATGATTGCGAGATTTTTTATAGATATTGTTACATCGCTTTTTTTAGATTGCATTGAACCTTTTTTACCCGAATTTAGAATATCTGGCTCCTCTCAACGGGATGTCTTCCTTAATTTTCCCGTTTTCGATTTCCTAGATTTTTGGCCCATCCGTAACACCAAAACGACTTCAGTATGCTATGTAGGAATAGCAATTGTTATTATATTGCCATTATATTGCTATTTATTAATTATTATCTAATTAATGATTATTGCTACTAATTGATATTACACGGGGTATGAAAACACTTAATTGAGTTTAATTGAAATACATACTCGTAAAATTCCATCTATAGCAGAGAATAAAAGGAAAACGTAATACATTTTTATATATTTTATACTCATTTTACTCCATTAATACTAGAATTACATTTTTTTATATAAATTTAAGATTTTTTCTTGTTATGAATCAAATCTTTATTCAAAGTAAAAAATTGGCTAATTTTAATCTTTTTGTGTAAAACGATGTTTTCAAATGCTCGGGTTAGGATAAAAAAATGTCTTACACGAAAATGATTGAACTCAATATATATTGGATCACTTAAAATTCATCTTAAATTCGTACGAATTTCATCGAATTTTATCACATTCCCTTAAATTATTCTAAAGTCACTCAAAATTTATTGGAATCCATGGAATGAATATTTTATTTCTGGATCTTTTCCAATTAATATGAAACTCACTCATAATTCTTATTAATTTATCTTAATTTCTTCTAAATTCCGTGGATTTATTTAGAATTTTTTTAATTCACGTGAATTTTAAACAGAATTCGAATTTTAACCAAAAAGTTGAATTTCCTAGCAAAATATATTAGAATTTTCCACCCTAAAAACAAATTATAAATCAAATAGTGAAATTTTCAACGAGAGGTTTATTTTCAACAAAAATGTTCGTTATTTTTTAACCAACTGGTCGAAATGTCTACCAAAATAGTTGAATTCAACAACCAGAAAACGAATTTTCAACAAAATATCTGAATCATCAACGAAAGCAAGTTTATTTTCTATAAAAATAGCTGAATTTTAATCAAACAAAATTTTTCTGAAAAATAATATATATAATAATAATAAAAGCTGAATATTCAATTGAAGCAATTCATTTGAAACTCACTCTGAATTCTTATTAATTTATCCTGAATTTTTCTAAATTCTGTTCATTTCTTTTGAAATGTTTTTAATTCACCCGGGAGTCTTTCAAAATCACCTTTATCGGAAAATTTTCAATTCACTCAAATTTTAGGGTAGACCGGGACGACATGAGCAGATCTTATCATTTCCAGTGAAATATTTTTAATCTATAGTCGAGTTTTAAAATTTAAGTGGTTTTGTACATTCTTCACATATCAATTCCATGAAAGACGATGTGTTCCGAAAATAATAATTACGAAAAAATATGAAAATTATTGGTTATGCTCATATCTCATCTCGCTCCATCAACGAAAATTCATCTGTCTTGTTTAATATTAATCTTTTTGGGTAAAAAATTAGTTATTTTGTATTAAAAATGCATCCTTTACTAGAAAAGTCATTTTTGTGTGTTAAAACTTAATTCGTTGTAATTAAAATGCCTACTATTATATTTTTCGCTAAAATTTCATTTCTTTCAGTTGAAAATTTAAATATTTTTCAAAAATTTCACTATTTTGTTAAAAAGTCATCTTTTTTGGTCAAAAATTCAACTGTTTTGTTGGGTATTAGTCTTTTTATATCGGGAATTTGTCCTTCCTGATTAAAAATTCATCTGCGGTAGAAAAATAATTTTTTCGGTTTGAGAAAATTAATCTTCTTGGTTGGAGACGCATTGTTTTGCGTTACAAATTCAACTCTTTTATCGAGAATTCGTCATTTTTGTTTGACTTTATGACAGGGAATTTTATGAAAAGAGTTTAATTTTGAGTTGGAACAGAAAATAATATAAAGAAATGTAGAAGAAATTACATTCAGAATTACAATTGTCCGAAATTGGAATAGGGAATTTTCGAAAAGAGTTATAATTCTAAGTTGCGACAGGAAATTTAAGTGAAGAAATATACTTTTGAGTTTAGGAGAGGGCATTTCCGTGAAGAATTATAATTTTCACGTCGAGGAATGGAATTTGAGTAAGGAATTAGAATTTTGAGTTTAGGACAAGAAAATTCAGTACAGAAATGTAACTTTGAAAATTTGGTCCGAAAGTTTCCTTACAGAATTATAATTTTTTACTCATTCACTGAAAATTTTGTAAAGAATTATAATTTGGTCGTTTAGACATGTAATTTCCGTAAAGAATTATAATTTGACTTGAAGCAATGAATTTTGGAATGGAAATATATTTCTATTCAGATTTAGAAAAAGGGTATTAAAGAAGAATCACTGTTCCAAGTCAAAATTCGTTAGAGTAAAAAAATTCCTAGTTCCAAATCAGGATTTTTTAGAATATAAAAACACGTTTTTTTACGAATAAAAATTTGCCCGTATTTTAAACTTTCCTGTCCAAATTTTATAATTATAGGTTTCACTTTAGAATATGAGAAATCCATAAAGAATTTTAATGTAGCCTTTGGAACAGGATAAACTATCACAATTCCTATCTTCTTTCAAACTTCATGTGAATTTATCCCAAGTAAGTACGAATTTAATCTCAATTTATCTCGGAAGAATCAAGAATATGTCAATGGGTGCGAGAACAATAGAATTCGAACATTGTCCCTATTAATATGCAATTCGTAGCATACGGTATACTCTTGAGGGGTCATCCACAAATTACGTAAGATAATCTAGGGAAAGGAGAGGTTCGGTCAAATAGTACTGTTCCGAATATAAGAAAAATGGTCGCTAACAAAAGTAACAAAATTCAAAGATGTTATAGCTTAGCGAAAAGTGCAGCAGAAATTCGATCTGTTAGACTAGAAGTGAATTTTCTCTTGAAAGAAATGCTAATAGAAGCGATCATGCCCAAAAGAGACAACACAAACGAACCAACCCAAAGGAACCAACCTAAACCGTCAAACCCATCCAACCCATGCAAACCAACCCAAACCAAACAACACAAACCAGTCAGAACCAACCAACCCAAACCAACCAACCTAAAGCAAGAAACATAAACCAACGAGCCAAAATGAACTCATATCATGCCTTCATTGATGAGAGGCACGGTGACTCACAAAAAACAAGCAGCCCACAATTTTGAGTTGGCAAAAAACTTCTGATATCTTACCTTGATTAGCTCAAAATTGGCAACAGCCTGATCATACCTTTTTTTATTGGCTGGATATGGAGAACATCTTACCTACCTTTGCTGGATATGGATTTGCTGCTCATATCCTGTCCTTATTGGCTTAATAGGGAACGTTATTTTCTCTCATCTTCTGTTCTTAAGATGCCTAGGTTTGTTAAAATGGTTCCAAGTTTAACCCTTTGTAACTCGAACATTGTCCATTTTCGGACTTTGTGTCTATTGACTTTTACAATAAAGACGAAGAGAACTACAATTTCAGGAAGTTTGATCAGCATCGATTAGAATCCATTTCATGTAAATTTTGTGCCTGGATCTTTCAAACTTTGAAAAGAATATAGAAATTTGTAGATAAAAATTAAAACAAAATTTCAATGAAATAGTTGCAACTAAGATGATGAATCATTTACCAAAAATGGAATAGTTATACGTCAGTCACAAATTTTGTGTACGACCAGCGAAAGTACTATTAGGAGTCAATTGATCTATAAAAATGATTTTTCGTTCAAAAAAGGAACGATACACTTTTTGACAAAGCGGTTAGAAGCATGTTAAATTCCGTATCTAGAGAAGT
The DNA here is from genome assembly GCA_011634705.1 of Andricus grossulariae. Lineage (NCBI taxonomy): Eukaryota > Metazoa > Arthropoda > Insecta > Hymenoptera > Cynipidae > Andricus > Andricus grossulariae. The sequence goes on from JAABKJ010002325.1 coordinate 12,466, forward strand.
TTACAAAAAATAATGCAAAAATTTATCCATTTTTGTGCCTCGATTTCAACTTGTGAAATGCACTAGGAAAGATCTAGCAAAATTCTAAAATGTACGCCATGCAGTCCAAGCGTGTCTGCACTAGGCTTCATTTACTTGAGCAAATGTTTTATGGCCTCAAATGAGAGGTTAGACTTCAAAATATGTTTTGTATAAATTTCATATTTGTCCTAGAACTTTCCTAGGTGAAGTCGCAAGTTGAATTTGAAGTACAAAATAGAGAAATTCTTGAATTTCTTTTAAATGTCTTCGTTAGGGGTCATTCGAAGCAAAACTGAATTAGCCTTAAAACAAATATTTAGAAAAGATTCTCGCTCATTTTTTAAACGATAAATCATGTTTTAAATTCAGCTGTGACTTTTAGTAGTACTTGCGCTAGTAGTACCGGAAACTTTCAATGAAACCGTAAATTTTTAGTGAAAACAAAATTATTTTCAAAGCAAACTGGATAAATTTTTAACAAAAAAGTTAAATTTCCATTTAACTATATGAATTCTGGAATAAAGTAAGATTAATCTTCAACTAAGTACTTGAATTTTACAAACAAAGAAACATGAATTCTTAAAAAGACACGTGATAGTTCACTTTTTAACTAACAAAATTTTCAATTTTCAATGATAAATAGTTAAATTCAACCACTTTTGATTTCGGACTACATAGTCCTAAATCCGAACTACACAGTGTACTTCAATACGCAAAATTGAAGGCCATGCACAAGGGGTTCATGATATACCAAGATACGATTCTTCACTTGAAGAACAATTTTAGGTTGAGCAAGGGCCTTCAGTTACATATGCCGAATTTGAGCTTTCTGTTTCGACATATTGTATCATCAACGTAATTTCTTTGTCGGTGGCATTCTCAAGAATTTCAATTGAAATGTGTTAAATTCCAAATAATTTGAAGATAATTCAATCAAGTCTAAAAATGACGTTAGGTAATTCTTTCTCCGGAAAATAAAAATACATCAGAAAAAAATTAAAATCCTCTGTTTGTTATTGCAGAGTTGAGTTTCCATTTCGATTGCTTGCCTGATGGCGAACCTATTACTGGTATTTCTCGTTCTGGAACTTCTTTTTCTCCTGAAAGGTCTCATCCTCTTGCCAGACCTCAGTATCCGGTCAGGTCTTCTCCTGCCGCACAGCCCCTTCGTGTTAGGTCCAGGTCTCCTCCTGCCAGGCATTCTTCTCTACGTACATTTGGGTTGACGCACGAACACCTTGGATTGATTCGGCTTATTTTCAACAAGAATCCGAACCGGCGATTCAAAATTCGTTCACGATAAATAATGCGCATCTTCGCGCAATGTATACAACGATATATCTATGCACTCAATTTACGCCTGACAAACGGGTGAAAATAAACATGTACAGCGGCGCGGTAAAAAATATGACCCCAGAAGAAATCGATGAATCTCCAACTGGCAAGAATAATCCAGTATCAAAGATTTTTTTGGAAATAACTGCTTCCTATTAAAGAAAAATGAAAACAGCAGTTTGTCGTGAGAGTTACGACAAAAAGATAATTTTAATTAGTAAACAAATGAAAAAACTATAACTGGTACTTGAAGGGCCCTTTTTTTTAAACATCTAGATATTTTTCTCGCTGAACGGAATGCGGTGGGGCAAAAAAACTACCGTGCACAAATTGGGTTTGGGAAGACAATTAAAGCGTGCTCTATAACCGTGCATTATTTGCCACTTGGCATAAGGGTTATCTAATATGTGAAGATAGGGACTAAATCCTCATCAAACCGTCCTCGTTGATTTGAAAAAAAATTTGAATATTTTTTCATTATTTAACCAATTTTTTTACAAAAATTGAACTTTTAAGTGTACCGATTTTGTGAGAAATATTGGAAATCATTTAGGAATACCCAACAAATATTAAGCGTTTATTCAAAAAAAGAGTTCAACAGCAACGGAAAATTTCAAAAATTTATTGAATGTGTTATGAAATTGGTTCAAAATAAATTTCAAAAATTTACGTAACAAAAGAAGTTTTTAGTTAAACTGATAAAAAGTATGAATGATCTATTATTTTAAAAACAAATGTTATCAAAAATTATCCATATCCGGTATTTGTTATGGAACTAATAGGTGATCCAAGTCATGTTGATTTGCTGTTTAAACTTGGTGTCCGCTTATAATCCTCAAACCAATTCACTGTTTTTTTAGCAATGCTCAGGACTAAATGCACAATATCGTCTTAATGTATTCTCAAATGTATCCTCATGTAATTTATGGTATAAGTAAAAAAACTGAGAAACTGGCGACAATAGCTGTTTGGTGAATCTCGACTCAAGGAGAGGAGATGGCGAGCCATTTCGAGCGCGGATAGCACTTGGATGGGTGACCATCAGCGACGTACGACAAGTTTGTGTGTGGTTTTCTGCAGTTTTCCTCTCCCCTGCCCAAACATCCAGGCAATTGCGAGTACTTCTAATAAAATCCGATGCAACAATTTGCGTTGCTATGAAACATATTTTTTGTATAGTTGGTTCATGTTTTCTATAAATTTCCTATAAATCTAATTATTTTTTAAAAAATTGTCTACTTTAAAAGTCTAAAATATGATTTTTCTGCCATTTTTGTTCTTAAGTAGAAAATAATAAACATTTTGTTTAAATCAGCCATGACAGTTTGACACATAATCATAATAATTTTCTTCTGCAAATCAATTTGTCTATGGGAGTTTTTTTTGCCCCACTGTACGGGGCCGGCTCCCGTGCTCTAAATCAATAATTTACTGTTCAAAATCGGCCAATGTGATTTTTTTTCAATTGTAGAAATTGTTGATAGTAAGGTAAGTAATATTTCCTAAAAGTTTTATAATTTGAAGAAATTTTTAGGAATGAATTTCACCTCCTAATCTCAAATTTATCAGAATTTTAACGAAATAGTTGAATTTTAAACCAAAACTGGGTAATTTTCAACCATTAAGATTAACTTTCTTCCAAAAACAAGAAACAAATTTTCAACAAAATAGTTCAATTTTCAACCAAGAGCTATAATTTTCTACCCAAAAATAAGAATTTTAACAAATTATATGAACTTTTCACCAATTACTGTACTTTTGAACTGAAACGATATTTCAACCAAAAATAGAATAATTAAAATTTTAGTTACAAAAATTAGTTTTCAACAAAATGGTTCAATTTTAGACTACGCACATGAACTTTCAATTACAATGATGAATCTTCGACAAAGAAACTTTTTTTTTCGACAAAGCACTCAAAATTTCAACCATGGGTTTGAATTTCAAATTAAATAAACTTATTCTGGAAAAAAATAATTTTCATCGTCAGAGTTAAATTTTAAGACCACTCAGATAAATTTTCGATAAAATAAATGCAAACATACATAATCAATATTTCAATATTTATATTCGTTACAATTTCAAACAAACAGTTGACTTTTCCACTACAAATAAATACCTTTTTAACAAAACGTGTAATATTCAAATTATTATTTAAAACAATTAATTTTAAACCATAAAAATCAAATTATACTTGAAATTTCGTAAAATCATTAAAAATCCCTTTCAATACTTTAAAATACCTCAAATTTATGAACTTTTTTTGTAAGAACTTGACATCGCTTGCAATATTTGAAAAATAATTATTTTAATCCTCTTAAATCTCTTAAATCCCTGTAAAACCTATTGAAATTATATCAACAGCTGATACAATATTTATAAATTCCTTGTAATCCATTGAAAATCTTAAAAATCTTAAAAATCTTGAAATCTGGTCTTTGGTTTAACCCCTTCAAACTGACCGAGAGAAACCGAGATAATTCTTACTTGGAATAGAGAATTTTTCAAACGAATTATAATTCAAGCGTGGAACAATAAATTTTCTCAAAAAATTATAATTCTGAGTTGAGGGCATGCAATTTCAGTAAATAATTATAACTTCTACTTTGAAACAAGGAATTATCCAAAAGATTTATAATTCTGAATTGGAACAAGAAATAAAAGAAATGAAATTTAAACAAAAATTCTTCTAGAGAATAACAATTATTCTGACTTAGAACAAGCAATTTTCAGAAATAATTGAAATTTTAACTTTAACGTAAAAGATTATATAAATGTGATATCAGTTTTAACGAATTGAGTAATAACATATTCTTCTTTGAAAGTGACTAACAAAATGTAAATACCTGTGAAGCACAAGCTTGATGCCTGTAATCATCTAAAAGATAACGACTGTGTGGTATACTTTAGGATCTGATGGAAATCTAGAATATTCATTACAATTAATTTTTTTTTAATTCTCCATCAATACATTATTCAGTTTTTAGTCTAAACTAAAAATAATGCGGATTGTTTTTCAGATGAATTTTTTGCATATATTTAAATCTTCAACAGAAGTAGAAAATTTTTCGCCAAGAAGATAAATTTTCTATAAAGAAGGACCACTTTTCAACAAAATACATAAATTTTGAACCAAATTGTTCAATTTGCAACGATTTTCTACCAAATACATCTAAGTCAATTATTATTACTTTGACTTAAACGTAAGAGGTCATATAAAATGTGATATTATTTAAAACGAATTTAGTAAGTACGTTTCTTTCTTTCAAACTGACTCATGAAATGTAAATATCTGTGAAGGACAACATTGACGCCTATAATAATCTAATAGATAACGACCATAGAAAATACTATATAATCAGACAAAGAACTAGGGTAATAATTAGTTATATTGTTAATAAAATTCCTTATCAATACATACATCAATTAGTTTTCCCTAATTATAAAATATGAGGATTTTCTCTACTCATGTCCTATCCTTGGCTGTTATCCTCAATTTTATTGGTGAATATAATAACAAAATATGTGTATAATTTAAGTCGATTTTTGGACATGTATTCCAAACAGAATGAGTGCGATTCAATCTACACTATATCCCAATTGCTATTTTCTTTCAAACTTCATTTGAATTTGTCAAAATGAAAACGAAATTAATCTCAATTTATTTCGGTAGAATCCAAAATATGTGTGTTTGTGAAAGAACTTGAATTCGAAGTGTCTCTATTGATATGGAATTCGTGCCATATGGCCAAATCAAGTGAGAATATTTAGGGGAAGGAGGGGTATGGTAAAATCTTAATGTTGCTCAATTTTCAACAAATTTGTTAAATTTGCGACTGAAAGGATGAATCTTCAACACAAAAAAAATCATGGAAAAGTAATTCAACTTCCAAAGAAGAACATTAATTTTTGACTAAAGGCTATGTTAGGGTACCGTGGCATATCTGGCGGCTCAGCTAACACTGTCTATTGTAAGGCCACCATTGAGGTCCAGCCAAATGCGCGTTTTTGTTATGTGGTGTTCCCCAGTAGGCCGAATCCACTTATCAATAAAGCATGCGATTTTTGTTTTTGTTTCATAAGGAAGAATTTAATCAGTATGCATTAGCGTGGGTAAAAATAAAAATGCGCGCGTGTAATATCAACGCAAATTTCTTCCAGTGAACCATGCATACTTCTCGAAATATATTCTATTAAATAATCGCTAGTCCTAGACACTGCCCCGACTTTGGACCATTGCGACACGATACTCTGTCTGACGGATTAATAAAATTGTTGGAATGATCGACAGTAGGATGTGTAAAATTAATGCGATCTACATCACAATATCCTGCCCAACAATCCGTTATTATCTGTACCGGGTAACTCATTGTCATGAATATTGGATGCAGTGATAGTAGCTTGCCGATTGCTTACTACTTTAACAAAATAGTATATTGTGTATCAAGGGCGTAAAGTAGGCTATTTTTATGAGTGTAAATTTGCTGCCCGAGCGAAGCGAGGGCGGCAGTCACACGAGGCAAAATAGGTTTACGCCCTTGATACACACCATACTTTTTGTCCCCCTCCTTTAAATTAAGCATGTGAAGTAGATAGAGGATGTTTGGTGTACATGAAAATCTTAGATTATAGGTGGAAGGAAGAAATAGCGTACTTCGCAGAAGGGAGACTGTCGGGTATAGCAATAGAATTCTTTCAAAGATAAAGATCAATTTCTCCATATTCTCACTTGCGGGGTGCAGTGTATGTGTATCAAGCGCAAAGTTTTATGTAGCGGGCGTAAAGTTTCATGTTGGCTCGGCGGCGGAGTGCGCATGTGCGAACGTCACTGGGCTTGAAGCGGCCACATTACGCCTGCTTCACTTGCATGGAATGGCGCGTTTTCAAGGGGGGTCGGACAAAAATTAGAAGCAACAAGAAATGAAATATTATTTTTATTTAATTCACTAACCCGAGAAAAAATTCCCTTCTAATATCAAAGTTAAATGATAATTTATAAAATATATGTTTGTCTTAATAAATTCTGAAATACTGTCGAGAAATGTTCTAAAATTTCTAAAATTATCGATAATTATATTACCTTCTTTTATATGTTTTCAATTTATACTTTGGGCCCGTACACCAGCAAATGAAACAAAGAACTATAGCTTACAATATATGTCTTTATTATCCAGTTTAATTAACGTTATTTACAACCAATATCCTACATTAAATGCGTTTCCTAGCCTTGATGTGTGGAAATATTTTTATAATTACGTCGTATTCAATCGAATTTACTCGGTTTGCGTTCGCTGTGAAGAAAGCTAATGAAGATAGGTGTTCGTCACTCAATGAATTTCTCAAGAAATTCTTTACTCGCTTCAATACCACTCTAAGATTTGGGAAAATCGGGTTTTTTTTCTTGGCTTAAAGAATACTTTAGGACCATGAAAACAATATGAAGTGGGCCCTATAGTGAAAACATTTTTTTTAAAGGTTTAGTTATCGATTTTGCCGGAGCGCCTTGGAGCGCACGCTGTACACGATTTCGTTTTTTTTTCGTTTTGCTTTTTTTGATCGTTTACCGATGCTGCAAAAGAGACGCGATTGTCCTCAAAATCGCACAGGAACGAAGAGGGGGAGGCGAGCGTCAACGTGGATGGTCAAATGTATGGTGCAGGCATCCCAGATTAGATGTAAAAAAATTCCAGGATTTAAGTGCTCGTAAAACTTTAAACGCGTTTTTTGGAAATTTTTTGTTTTTTGTTCCAAGTGTTATAGTTCACGAGAAAACTGTCCTCGAGTGAAAATGTTTTAAAAAAAGAAGATTTTAAAGATAGGCTCTGTCGCTGCCATTTTGTATCAAAATGATAATATAAAATTTTGTTTCATACTTCAATATTATGTTAAAAAAAAGTTTCTAAAAAGAAATCCTTTTACTTTTGTCATACTCCCAAAATAAATCGTCAAAGTTAGGCCTTCTATTTCTGCCGCTAGAGTGGTGTTACCCCTTAATTGACGCTTTTTTGTACAAGAAAAATTTACAAAGGTCTGAGGTGCCAACTGGGCCCCTAATTCTCGAAAGTATAATTTTTAAATTCAATTGACGCTTTTTTTTTTGAAGAAAAAATTACAAAAGTCTTAGGTGCCGACTGGGTCTCTATCCACACGGCACGAAATGTTAAAGTGAAAATTTCAAAGAAATATTACAATGAAACCTTTTGATAATGTTGCACACAGGTTTCAGACACGTTTTAAAATTATTTCTATGAAATGTTTCCTGAAGTAAATGTAAAATATTGTAGAAATATTTCACTAAAATATTATTTGTCAAATATTTCATGCAATATTGCGCATGATCTGTGCAAGGGACATATCTTTATTTCAGAAACATTTCTTGGAATGTTTCAAAAATATTGCGAACCTTACAAGAAATCTTGCAGCAATGTATCGTCCTGTGTAGGAATTCACCATCACATAATTTTGAAATTAAAGTAACGCTTTTTTTTAGAAGTAAAAGTTAAAAATGTGTGAGGGCCCACCAGGCCTCTAATTTCCCATGGCATAATTTCAAAATATAATTGACGATTTTTTATGAATGTTAAATTTACAAAAGTCGGATAGTATAATGTAGTATAATTAATACAGTCGAACTCGGATTTGACGTCGGTTTTGGGGCTGTTCTTGGACCTGACCTACACTAACTAAACCGGATTTAGCTAAGTCTTGTCACGCCTTAGTGAACCCCGCACACCCCGCGCAGCTACTGACAAGCCTACCCGCGGCGCAGCGTTAATTTTCGGAAGCGGTAAACACACCCCGCGCAGCTCCTGACAAGCCAACCTGCGGCGCGGCGTTCATTCTCGGAAGCGGTAAACACACCCCGCGCAGCTCCTGACAAGCCTACCCGCGGCGCGGCGTCAATTCTCGGAATCCGTAAATTCGGGAAAGTTGAATCCGAATTCGACTGTATAGTATAATTCGATAGTATAATTCTTTAATTCAATTTACGCTTTTTTTGAACAGAAAAAGTTACAAAAGTCTGAGGTGCCCTCTGAGCCGTCAGACCCTTTTTCCTCGGGGCCCCTAGGCGATGGTCTACCTTGTTCTACTGGTTAATCCAGCATTGGTCTGAATTGACGCCGAAATGAAACTGTTTAAAGCTTAAATCAGATGATGATTGCACTATTCAAGCTTTACGCATTTGTATGTAACGCTGGCAAGATTTACGCATTTTATGAGCATCTACGGTTATAGTCGCGGCAACCTAACCTCAAATGTTAGACGTGATAAACTGTTAAATCATGCCTTTGTTGCGTAAAATCTCATGTGAAAAGCCTCGTTATTAACTCACGCTCGCACAACAAGACTAAGTTTGACTTCTAGGAACACAATATACAATTTTTTCATTCAAATTAATTCAATTTGATATACTTTACGATATCTTTTTAGAATACTAGTCACTAGTTTTGCATGATATTTTTTCATAAAATATCAACTCATCCTGCCTATAAATTGTTCTTCTATGAAACCAAAGGATATTTTTTAATGCTAAGTGATAATGAAATAAATCGTTAAAATGCCTATTTGTTTGACGACGGTTGCTGCGAGGTGAATATCGACTCGGGAAGAGTTCACATATCAAGTTATTTCGAGCGCGGATAGCACTCGGATGGGTGACCATCAGCGATGTACGATCGGGTGTGTATTCGCTACGTTTTAACTAATCTCGATAGGGAGGTTTGACGCCGAGGATGATTGTGTGCATTCAATGGGTAGGATAGAATGTCTGCTTTCACACTAAACTGTCGAAAAACCGGCTGAACTTGGGAGGTGGTTTTCTGCAGTTTTCCTCTCCCCTGGCTAAACGTCCAGGCAAATGCAAGTACTTCTAATAAAGTCGGACGCAGCCACGGGTTATCATTATTTTTGTAAAATTTATACAGTCATTCTAAGCCCACCTTAGTAAAATAAAATTTTTCACAGGCCCATACCCAGTGAAGAGGAGTCGTCTGGATGTATATGTACTGATGCTAAAGGACCTAAATAATACATTAGCAGCGACGGTGACCCTTGTATAGACATCTGTTTCACCGAAGATTAAAAATAAAAAGGAATAGTACAATGGGTTTGAACCACATAGCTACGAGACTTAAATGGACCAGCCTTACAGGACGATAACAATAATAATAATAAAATAAAAAAAGCCTCAGTGGCTCAGGAGGTAAGATGCTCGGACTTTACGTTAGAGGTACGGGGTTCGATCCTTAAGCCCGGTACCTCTGGAATTTTTTCTATGTTATTTTACCGAGGTTCTGGTGTTTCGGATCCCACTTTAAGCTGTAAGTCCCCCCATCATGCACTTGGCTGGAACCCATTCCGTAGATGGTGGGGTAAAAAACCAGGCTTTGACCAATATACCAAATTAGACATACTGCTCTTATCAGATCACTTAATTGCACATTAAAAAAATGCGTTAGTGACTGATAATATATACCGGGCAGTCAAAAAATCAAAAGCTAACAAAAATGCCTTCGATATATCGGGCTGTAACCATCTTAAGCCTGAAATAAAAATGAGATACCTTATTTTTAAAAATAATAATAATAAGATGGTAACTCTAAGAAAGCATCCAGAGGCGACTGTCGTCACCGTCAACGTACGCGGCCGCTATATAAGGATAAAAGCGGTAAAAGACGAACTCCAAACTTGATCACGCTCCCACTTTTGTACCTACAACATCATTGCAAAAGATTTCAAACATCGTATTAAATTAATTCATTACATCCTCATCTCATTAGGCACTTGACTTAGTCCGTGTCTGATTATGAAATACCGGGTTCACTCGAGAACAGGTTTAAAAAATAATAATAGTAAGTGGCTTGATAATTGTGTGACAAGATATCATCTGCAAGCAATGTTCATATAAAATGTTCATATTCAAAAAAAATGAATAATTTCTAGTGAGTGAGAATAATTAAAAAAATTTTTCAATACGTTATAAACAAATTAATGAACAAAAGTTATTTTTGGAATTGAGAATTTTTAGCTCATTGAAATTCAGAGTTTTTGTATAAAATATTAGATACATAAAAGCTTCATCTCTATAAATTAAAAATAAATGTTATTTCGCAACTGTTTAAAGAATTTTTATAAACGAATTCACAGTTTGACTATTTTTCGACGAATAGGCTGAAATTTTCACAATTTTTTGCTATGCAATTTTCATGAACAAAATTAGACTTTGACTATTTTTCAGCAAATAGGCGCAATTTCTTAACGATACCAATTGAGAATGTCTTTCCGATAATTGTTTTAACAATTTTCATAAACAAATTCAGAGTTAGGCGTTTTTCAGCAAATACGCTAAGTTTCTATACACAATCAACTAAGAATGTCTTTCCGTTAACTCTTTTCTTTGATGCTTTGCAAATTCCCAAGAAATAATAATCATCAAATCAATTGTCATTAACAAAATTAAAAATTGGCTATTTCCCAGCAAATAGGCTCAATTTCTTAACGGAACCAATTCAGAATGTCTTTCTGACAATTACTTGAACAATTTTTTATTTACAAAATCAGATTTTGTCTATTTTTCAACAAATAGACTCAATTTTTTGACGGAAAAAACTAAGAATGTTTCATCGGTGGCTCCTTTCTATGATTCTTTGCAAATTCCCAGGAACTATTATTTATTTTAAAAACTTTTATAAAAAAATTCAGAGTTTGGCCATTTTCCTTCAAATAGGCTCAATTTGTTCACGGAACCGACTAATAGTGTCTTTCTGATAATTATTTAAACAGTTTTCATAAACAAATTGAGAGTTAAGCTTTTATCAGAAAATACGCTAAATTTCTTTACGCAATAAACTAATAATGTCTTTTCGTTAACTCCTTTCTTTGACGCTTTGCGAAATCCCAAGACTTATTAATTATTAAAGCAATTTTCATAAACAAAATTAGACTTTGGCTATTGTTCAGCCAGTAGGCGTATTTTCTTTATGAAATCAACTAAGAATTTTTTTTCGATAACTCATCGTATCGATACTTTGAAAATTTACAAGAATTATTAATTCTTTAAACAATTTTCATAAAGAAATTTAGAGTTTAGCTGTTGTCAAACAAAAAGGATCTATTTTTGTTGATGAAACTGACTAACAATTTCTTTTCGATGACTCTTCACTATGATATTTTTCAAATGGACAACGATTGTTGATTATTTGAACAATATTCATAAACAAATAAAGAGGTTGTCCAAAAATTTAACGAATACGTTGAAATTTGGTTTACGGAATCGAATAAAAATTTCTGTCGGATGACGCTTTGCTATAACACTTTACAATTTGACAACAACTAAAACAAGTAGCGCATAATGCACTGTTGTAGAACACGTTTCAATGATTAATTATTCAAATAACGAAAACTCTGAACTTAATTGAGCTAAACATTTTTAATCCCGGAATATAACTTTTGCTAATAAGTTTGATTATAACGTAATACAAATTTTTTTTAAAATTATTTTCAACCACTGGAAATTATTTCTAGATAGTTTTAACACATACATAACACCTTCTTTGATCAATCTGAAAATCTTAAATATAATGGTAATTCTGAAAAGTTCAAAAAATTACAACATTGCTGTTAAATAAAAGATTTACTAAATTTTTTAATAAAAATGCAAATACACGATGCTTTCATTTAGAACACAACGTCGAAATCGAATGAATAATGTAGGCGGAAAATTGAATTGTCCACAGAATCTTTTTCCGTGCCACTGTGCCACCTTAAGCTAACACACCAGAATGGCTTTAAAAATAAACAATAAAATTTTCTTCCATGTTCATCCTATGGGCAACTTCAAGTGCATGGGGTGATGGGTTAAATTTCAAGGACCTTCTATTTTTAGATATTCGAAGCAATATCGCTGCTGAATGATTTCCAAAACAAAATTTGTTTATGAGGACAACCCTAATAAACAACGGATAGACAAAGAATAACAGGGGATAAAAAGACAGGGAAAATACTGAATTGACGAAGAGATAGAAAACAATAGACGTAGGTAGGCAAAAAAGGGACAACTGAGATAGAGAAAAGGAAGAAATACAAAAATAAATGTCAGTGGAATTTAACTCAGTATTAGTGAATTACTTTCTGCTATTTGAATAAGTGAAACTTAAATCATGCAAATATCCAGAAGTACGTTACTGATTTTGAGTTAAATTCAACTGAGCAGTGAATTTTCACTGATTTGCATTTAGAGGGACAGGTATGAATCTGGATGAACACAAATATAGAAAAGGATACACGGGAATAGGCGAAGGGTATAGAAGTGATGATTGAAAGGATTAGTATTAGAACTATAATAGTAAAGAGGTCGAGAATGATAGATGATGATATGCGAGGGATAGGCACGGAGCAAATGGAATTTAAAGAGATAGACGTAAATCTGGACTTATAGGGATATGGCAGAAGATAGAGGGGGATAGGCTAATGATAGGTAGGGGATAGAGAAGTGAGGAAATGAACGAGAAAGAAGTAGTATACTGACAAGGAAATAGAGAAAGTTATAGATAGACATAGATATAGCTGGATAGAAAAGAGATAGGATGGAGTGAAGCTTGATAAACAAGTGATGGAAAGATATGCAGGTGGAATGTCGATGGACGAGGGATAGGCTGGGATAAATTTTCCTTACCCGCTTCTATCATAGTGATAGAAAAAGCATAATATTCTATAATTAAAGTGTAGTTTAAAGTACTGGAAGCAATTAACGAACAGAAAAAAGACTGAATATAATGAAATGATGAGTTTTCTATGTGAGAATAAGATGAAGGAACCAATTGCTAAGTGTAAAACATTTCTCGAGAGAAGAATTGATTTATTTGAACCTAATCCATTATTATATACTTTTCTGAGTAAAAGGCATTGAGTATATCAAAATAGTGAACATAGGAAGAATTTAATCTTCGAAATGAACAATAGGAGCGTGCTCAATGATTGTTGCTTTTACCTACATATTCTATCGTTAAAAAATCTAATTTTCTGATGAAAAGTAACATTTCCTAAAATGTTTGAATAACTATGGTCTCCTGAAATGCCTGAAGTCACTTTAATTCACTTGAAATCACTTGAATTCATTTGAAATCAATTGAATTCTCTTGGAATCTCCTGAAATATCTGAAGTCATTTGAATTCACATGAATTCACGTGAAAGCACATGAAATAAACTTAATTCATTTGAAGTCTATTGAATTCTCTTGAAATTTCCTGAAATATCTGAAGTCATTTGAAATCACATAAAGTCATTTGAATTCACATGAAGTCACGTGAATTCACCTGAAGTCACATGAATTCACGTGAAGTTAATTGAAATAACCTGATTTTTTTAGAGTCACTTGAATTCTCCTGAAGTCACTTGAAATTTCCTGAAGTCAGTGAAATCTTCTGAAGTCACTGAAATATTCAGAAGTATGTTAAATTTAGAAGTAGGTGTACATCAAATCGGTCAAGTTGTCAAACCCTCGATCTCAACTATAATATTGAAATGAAAACCATTTGAACAGTTTAAACAATTTCACTTTTATAAGGAAATATATGCACTATGTATGTAATAAGAATTAAGAAAAGCAATACAAATTTGAACATGATAAAAACTTTCCTTTTCATTAAATCCATTTATTTCTATTTTTATTAGTGGCTTCCAGTATTTTAATAACATCTGCAATTGAAAGATATTGTGCTTTTTTAAGATCTTGTGGAATAATTTTGCCCTGCAATATATTTTTCTGTAATTTTCTACTATGATCTAACACTCGATCGAACAGGTAACCGGTAATTTGTCAGAACCATAAATATCTTTTTTGCATCTCTCCCTTTCCCTTTTTAATTTCGGTTTTCTTACGTGTAAACGTCTCAGACAGCGATATGGATCTCTGTGCAGCCTTTGTAAAATCTTTAAAATTTTTTTGGAAATCATTTTAGTTTAAGTTAAGAAAAGCTTCGAAACTTTTTGAAATCTTTGTGAAGTTTTATGCAATCTTTGAAATCTTTGCAAAATCTTTTCAGTATAAGTTAACCTTTATCGAACATGTTTACATATAAATCTGTCGTGGGTCGTAGTTTACGATTCATGTACTGATTATTTTTATAGCCTTTTTCATCCGTTTGTAACTTTCGTTTTGTATTTTCATTTACTGAGCTGTTATTACTCAATTTGAAAAATAATTTGTTATATAATTTTCCATATATTTCTATAAAAATATGTACTAATATTCCGGATATGATGGCACATTTTTCAGAATCAAAAGATCTTACACCAGAGCAGGAGGGAACGTAGGTGTTAATACGCGCCGTAATTTTAGATTTTTTTTTAAGGTTGCACAATTATTTCATCTGCAATGTGACAAGGCACCTATGCGAAGCCGTGTAAAAACAAAGGTTATTAAAACTAAAATTGATTTCGTGGTATCTCATTAAACCTACTTATCACAGATACATTCCTTGAGTTTTATATTTGTATTCTCTCTAAGTTTGGACCTAATTAATGAAAAATATTTATTTTAGTTTCACTATAATCAATGTGTTGTCTACATTTCAGTATAATTATATAACAGAAGAAAATTTTAAATATAATGAGTGTAGTGAATGTTTCGCAACATGTTATACGAAAGTCTGTTCTACTAAAAGTTACTTCTTAAGGAAAAATGCAGTAAAATTGAACACGTACCTAAAGATTTTGTATTATTTCTTAATAAAATAATATTCATTCGATAATAATTATTGATTAGTTATAGCAGATTAATTATTTTTTGTTTGTTCAACTTGAATTTGTTAACAGGTTCCAATAATAACATTGTAGCCCATTGTAAAAAAATATTTATTTTCTAAAATTCCTACACCTTAAATTTGAAGGCCTTACGTAATCAATTCTCTATTTAAATAAAAAATTACCTTCATACTTTTCACATTCTCATACCAATGAGAAGGTATTGGTTTTATGTGATAATGACTCGCGAGTTCCATCAAATGTCGACGTCTTGAGGCCCCCTGAGTCAGAAGAAATCATTTTCATGATTGGATTGCCCTTTGGTACACTTCATAAGGGTGTTAGAAGAAAGGACGAGTTCATTAGCCAGCCATTTCGTATACAAATTCAAAAAGCTAGATCATTTAAAAAATGTTTGAGACCATTTTTTTCAAGATTTAAAAATTGTATGCACGTCTGTTCATAGTTTTTAGCAAGCCGAACAATTTATCCTAATGTCTTTTTTCGATAAAAAGAAAATTATCAGAGTTATAGCATTTAAAAAATTTTTAAAACAATCTAAAATGAAAATTTCAAGCTATACAACGCACAATATGAAAACAAAGTCAAGAGAAGTAAATCTTCACTATCACTGGAAGCGAATCACGCCAATAAAGAAGAATTCGTTCATTTGATGATTTGCATATATTATTATTATTATTATTATATCATTAAGCCGTTTCCCTTTCGGGGTAGGCGTGAATTGCTCGGTGGTAAAGT
>JAABKJ010002326.1:0-28322 GCA_011634705.1 Andricus grossulariae
TCTACGCAGAAAATGACATCGGAAATGACCCTTAGTTGGCCAACAACAATCGCAATCCATTTTTTGCAGATCTGTGTCATGTTTCTGGTATCATTTTTTTATTTAATTATTCGTTGGTGATAATATATTCGAAAATATTTTGCAATATAATTTTTCAAAACTTTCCAAATTATATATTAATGAAATCCCTATAAATTTGTACATTTAAGGAATTAATTATACTTAAATTACACCTGGAAGAATGTTGAGGTACCAGGAGAAAACCTGGAATTGTTCGGGAATTTTTTCCAGGATTTGTGTAGACACCCTGAATTCAAATGTAGGGACTTCAACAAGAAAAATGAAAAGCGTTTGAAATAAATAAAACAAAAATATTTTACGAATATTCTACACTATTAACTTTTACCCATCCGGGTCACAAATAATAAAAAAAATATAAGTATAGAAAACTGTGAATATAAATTATTTAATGATTTTCAAAATGAAACTGTGGTTCGAGAATTAAGAAATGAACAATAATTTATTTTACAAGACGCTTTCATTTAATTTTAAATCCTATATTCCAATCTCGTATCCGTCTAAAATATTACATTTAAAACATTTTTTAATTTAAAAAAGAACAATTCTTTAATATTTAGCAGTATTTGACTATTTCAAATAAGCAAGTATGAATAACATATTAAAAACTAGGAAATTTAAAACTGAATTGTTTGAAATAAAAAGCCTTCATTTGTCAAAATGTAAACTATCAACTTTATAATTTTAATTGTTTCATTTAAAAAAATTTATTTTGGAAGTGAAAGTGTTAAATTTTGAATAATTGAAAAATTATTAATTCGAAACGATTTAAAATAAAAATAATTTAACTTCTAATTTAAAAAGTGGCCAAGTTAAAAGCAATTTTAGATCGTTCAATTTTTAATGTTTGTAACTTAATATTGCTTAAAATAACACCATTTTAAACTGTATTGATTCATTCTTCAATTTAGAGCATCGAAAATGACGCTTTGGATTTATATTTTTAACCAGAAATCTTTGACTTGTTCAAATGATAAAAGTTTAAAAATGTTTATTTTACAATTTAATGGTATTTAATTTAAAATTATTCAATTGAAAAGTGTCAAAAGTTTCCATTGTATACGTGTAAAATTCGGAATTAGAAATTTGTTAGGTTTAAATAAAAAAAAAAGTTTCATTCAAAATATTTCCACTTTGAGTGCTTTAATTCGTAATTCAGTTTTGATTACTTAATTTAATAATCCTGAAAAATTTTCCGACGCAGGAAATGACCGAGAATTTTTTTCTCTATTAAAACGGCCACCCTGTTATTTCTAGTCCTTTTGAATTTGTAAATTTTATTCGGTTTTCCATTATGAACCATAATTGTATTGGTTCAATTAATTTTAATTAATACCACAAGTGGTATTTTCGATATTAATTGTTTAAACGTATTTATAAATTTTGTAGGATAAAATTATTAAATTAATTGGACCAAGAAAAAATATCGCGACGGGCAAGTTCTGATATCAAGGGAAATTAAACGCGAAGATTGTATTCCTAATAATTTATTTCTGATCGAAATTTTCCTTTGATGTTGTGAACTCCCGAGGGCCTATTTATTTTAAATTCTGTAATTTAGAAGCCTATTATTTAAAAATTTAAACTCGTCAGTTTTAATTCTTTGTCTGTTTGAGACAAGCTATCTTAATTGTAAATTCAAAATTGGTATTCAATAGAAATATTTCCAGCTTAACATTTTATGAAGATATTTATTAATTAATTGAATTAATCCTAAAGATAAATTTACAATTTTAATATTGAATCAAAGTAAATTATATTTTCAGCTCGTTAGATGAATATCTACTATAATATATAGAACAGGATGTTTTTTCTTCAACATAATCGTGAATATGATCGTGTCAGAGTACACTTTACATATTTACAGCATACCCCGTTTCATTATTTAATATTATGAATGTAGATTATTTTTTATTTGTGTTTTCGCGTTTTACAGAAATTTAATGAATAAATTTAATTTATATTCATGGTCTTCAAAATTATTTTTACATATTTTAATTGATTTTTACGATTTCTAACGATTTTAACAGTTTCAAGGAATATAGACATAGAAAATTTTTTAAGAATTTTAAAGATTTTGTTAAGTTATTTCAAAAGATTCCAAAGAATTTCAAGAGATTTCGTTTCAAAAATTTGCAAAACTATACAATTTTTTATAAATAGACTGTTTCTTCTTTTCTAAGTGTAAACGTAAATTTTTAATCTTTCCCCTTTTTCGTGAAAAATTACCCTATTTTTCCTTTTTTGAACTCTTTTTGCGCTGTGATGCCTGAATGGAGTGAAATATTTTCTTGATTTAATATCAAATGTTTACTTCTTGATAACTTTTCTAGTTTGCAACTAAATTTTCTAAAGTATTGAATAATATTCTATAGCCGAAACGGTGTATGATTTCAGGCAAAGTTTGAGTGAGAAATTTGAATTAAAGCTTCCAGCAGGTTCAGGTGATATGTCGGCCACATCCCGACACATATTCCCTAAAGTGGAATTTTATCACCTGGACGTAATTAGATAAAATCACTGAATGTGTGTGTTGGTGAGAATGGAATTTGCAATTTTTTAGATATAGCTATATAGGTAGGGAGGTAGTTTGTTCTGGAATGGATCTTTAGTTTTAAGTAGGAAGGGTCAAAGTAAAATATCACTCGCACGTGTTAGATATTTTACCCTGGGTGAAACTGATATGTTTCTCTAGAAAAAATTACACAATCGGTCAAAATATCCTTTCAATTGTTCGATTTTTGGCTTCATAATTGTATCAGTTATAATAATCTATAATTGATGCGTGTCTTTGAAATGAAAGTATTCGAGATGAGGGAGTTCCTCGAGTACAAATCGCAGAATGAATTAGGCATGGTGGGCCTAATAATGCCTATCAAAAAAGGGTCGTGTGGCTAGAAAATAGAGCAAAAAGACCAATCTGCAAATGCTGGTCCATCTTGGGATGGATGGACATTCACAATTTCTTTTCCACGTCAGTCACTATGCTGATCTGTATTTTTTGTTCGTTTTTATTCTTGTTTTTGATGTATTCGATTTTGATTGCCATGTTCTTTTTTTCCAGATTGAAACTATTATACCGATAATACATACAAAATTGATATATAATTGTATAATTATCATTTGCAAAGTTATAGAAACCTCTGTTATCTTAACATATTTCTTCCAAACATATTCTACGCTATTAACTTTTATCCATCCGGGCAACAAATTCCCTGATACATATGAAAATGTAATTAATATATGATATAATTATATGTCTTTTAACTTTTACAGATCCAGATACAAGTTCCCTTATTTACATAAACATTTTAGTATTACAAGTCTACATATACGAAAAAAATTAGTATTGCGAATGAAGAGAATATCGCTAACAATATGTACGATACAATACTTTCTTGATCCAAGAAAATTTTTCTCGTCTCAAGAAAATGTACGCGATTCAAGAAAATCAAAATTTTCTTTGATCCAGAAAGTATTATATCCTCCGTATTCGTACCGATATTTTCTTCATTCAATGCTGCTCTTTTCCGCGTTTTTTCTTCGTACTTTGGCTTCTAACACTTCTCCTCCATGTCCCTTATTGCCCGGGTTTTAAATATTCGATTTTATATATCAACTGTGAATACATTAGGGTGATAAAAAAAATTGAATCTGAAAACGCCCACTTGTCTAAGTTACACACACAGAAAACGATTTGGTTGAATCATATAAAATTTTGTTGGTTCGATCATAGAATATGGTTGCTTTATGAACAAGAAAATACTTGGTTGATCCAACAAAATTTTTTGGTTTGCTTAACCATATCTTTAGGTAGATTAAGTATTTGTTTGATTCAACAACAAGATTTGGTTGGCTCAATCAAATATTTTGTTGAATTAACTTAAATTTGTTTAGTTCAACCAAATTTTCATCTGTATCCAAGAAAACAGTTTTTTGGTTCAAAAACATTTGTTTCTGAGTATACCTTTTTAGTCGATGCATTTAAAAAAAATTCAAAAAATTATATATGAGTTATACAAGTCCCCTATTGGATTTTTGTATTTTTTAATTGATTTTTGTTGTTTCTATGTTTTCAATGTCTTGGAGATGCATCTGTTCCCCTTTTATATTACCATCATTTAAAATAATTTAATAAATTTTTTTAAACTAGTTTCTAAGAAAAATAGTATGTAACTTTTTCTTACTTTTGTCAATTTTTTCTATAATAAGTCACTTTTTGTATTTAGTTTTTGTATTTTGTAATTAGCACACCGTATGTTAAATTCTTATAGCAAAGTGGGAAGTAAGTAAGATAAAATTATTATTTTCCTTAAAAGTAAGTTAAAAATTTTTCAATAAATGAGGTACAATGATAATGTAATAAATTTAATACATGTATTTGCAATAGCATTGAGAAAATAAAAACAACAAAAAATAAATATAAAATAGACAAAACTCAAATAGTGAACCTCTCAATCATATCCGATTTTTGTTTTTACTTTATTTGTTGACTAAAGATCTACATCTTACGTTAGTGTGCGTGTTCAGATATGAACATATTTTTTCTTTGTTTTATAAAATGTATCACCCTAATCTAATGTATATTATACTTTCTATGGTTTTTCTTTTTGGAAGTGAAATATCGTGTTGTTTGGTAACTTCATCCAGGTAAGTATATTTATTTAATTATTGTGACATTCATAAATTAATTCTTAATTATTATATTTGTAAAAATCATTTATTTTAAATATATTTGATCTTTTTTTTTACAGGTATATAAACGTCATTGTAGATTTTTGCTATTGAAAGGTATATGTACAAAATTATGATGCTCATCAAATTTGATATCAATTTCAATATTATTTATTTAAGTTTTTCAGAGATGGTGTAACGTATGCGTAAATTAATTTCATAAACTTTATTTATCATTAAATGTACTTGTGTTTTATTATTTCTTAGCAATTGATTATATTTCCTTATTTCTATCTTATAGATACTGCTGACTGATGATTAATGATGACTGATCATGTGTGGGTTATGAGAATATCTTCTCTGGAAACAAAAAACAAAGTATGCTTGCATTATATTTTTACATAGATATCAAATTCAACTTTTTTCTTGTTTGAGTATTTGTTTTATAACACGCAGTATTTTTAAAAATTCTAAAAAATGAATGAACATGGGAGGGGGAGTGGTCAGTGGAAGTAACGTTACGAACTTAGATAACATTTATTACGTTTCCTGATGATAAATTTGAACAAACTTTGCGAATTTTTCGAAAGAAGGCTTAAACGCGAACTGAATTAATAGAACCAAATAAGAAAATTTAACTGTTTTAGTTTGAAAAGTCTACTATTACGTTCTTGGTTCGGAAACAATCCCGTTTGGTGAAAAATTCTATTACTTAGTTGCAAATTTAATTATTTTGTTCAAAATGCAACTATTTTGTTAAAAAGTCGTCTTTTTTGCTCAAAAAAATCAACTTCCTGGTTGACAGCTGAAATACTTTGTTAACAATATTTTTTTTTCATTGAAAATTCATCTCTCGTTGAAAATTGAACTATTCCATTTTTATCAAATTAATCTTCTTGGTCAAAAAATCATCTTTTGACTTGAATGTTGAAGTCTTTTGTTAAATTTTTTTTAAGATTCCTCATTTTCAACGAAGGGGGGGGGGAATCAAACATTGATAACGTAGTTTATGGACGGCCCCTTGTCAAAAAAGTATTGCAGGAAAATAAGCATAGACGTATAATGATTTTTATCTAATGAATTTCCTATAATTTTTTTGCGATTATAGGTAATTAATTACCTCCCTCTTTTACATTTCAATATCAATTAGAAAATTGATTCTTTCAGTAAAGTTACGATAGGGCTTTTCATGCTTTTCTATTGAACGTTTCTGTATCATTAATGACATTGAAAAATGTTTGATAACCGGGAAAATACCTTAAATTTGTTTTTTTATTTTAGAGACAACCCTGAAATATTTTGTATTTATATTGATAACTTGACTGCTAATAATGTGCAATAATTTTTAATTGATAGCTTTAAGCACTTTCATGATTAAAAATTAATAATTTTTTTTTGTTTCAATTTTAAGTTTAAAAAATTGTCTGGTTTTCTAAATTCTTCGATATCGTAGAATATCAAATTGAAAGATTTGATGGTTGCACAATTTCTAGTTTAAAGGATTTTTATTTAAACAATCTTGAATTAAATGTTTCCAGAATAAATGCAAAACAAAGAAAAATTAATTGAAAATGTTTCAAAATATTGAAGATTTCAAACTCAACTTAAAAAATGAAAAGAATTTCGAATTGAAAGGCTTGATATTGTGCAATTTCAAAAATTGGAATCATAGCGATCTTGATTTGTAGTTTTTTTAAATGTTTAATTTAGTATCTTGAAGTTGTCCGATTTGTACTTGAGCATGTTAAAAAATGAATCATTTAAAATTGAAAAATATTTGATTGGAAGATTTCAAAAATGAATAATAATTTTAAATTAAGTGTTAAAATTTAAACGATTGTAAATTAAAAAGTTACAATTTTAGAGCTCTGAATTTTCAACTTGAAAGATGAATTTTCCATTTTTTTCTCTCATAAGTTTTAATTTTTCAATTTTTAATATTTTCCATTCAAAATTACTTCATTTTGAACGGTTTTTCAGAATAATTCAATTTTATAGGTTCATAATTTAAAATGTTTCCATTTTGAACTGTGAACATGACGGTGAATTTATTTTTTGATCTTAGAAAAATTTGTTTATTCAATTCTAATGTTAAAATATCATTCTTTTTATGTAATAGATTTAAAATCCTAGAATTTCAGAAGCTTTGACTTCGAAACACTCAATTTATTTTTCAATTTAAAATTGTCAAATTTTAATCGTTTCAAATTGAAAATGATTCAAATTTAAAATTACTTAATTTTGAACGAATTCCGTAATACTAGTCAGTGCCTAGAAAGTATACAGTTTCAATTGCTTTAAATTTTAAATGGTCTAAATTTCAAAATTCTAGTCTAAAATTATTCAATTTTCAATATTTTTAAATTATCCTATTCTCGAAAATTTAATCCCAAATATTACTTAATTTCGAGATTCTTTAATCCAAAATAAAATTATTCAGTTTTTAACGCCTAGAACTAGATACGATACGATTTCAACTATTTTCAAATGAAAACGTCCAATTTAAAAAGTTTTTAGTCTGAAATTTTTCAATTTCAAGAGCTTATGATTTAAACATTTAAATTTCAACTTTTTCAATTTAAAATAAATTAATATCAAACGCTTTTATTTAGAAATGATACAAGTTTATTCATTTACATTCCATTCGATATATTCTTTTTTTAATTTTACCTGTCTAAAATTGTATGATTTGGAACGCTTTTAATGAAAAATCTTTCAATTATTGTTTAAAAACTGTTAAAAACTCTTAATATTTAAAAATTTGTTGAATAATGAATTTTTAATTCTCTTATATTTTTAATGTGAGGAATCGAGCTTGGCGCGCGTGCATTTACTGCTTGCTATTATTATTATTTCTCATTGCTCTATACATTATTTTGTATAAAACAAATGGAAATAATACATAATTCTTCCCGATGTATAATTTTTCTGCCTGGTCTAGCATTAATTGTCGATTTACTCCTGATTACTTATTTACAGGCCTTGTCAGGGCAATTGGCATTGACCCTGACAATGAGGGTATACGAATGTCAAGCATAACTTTTCGATCCTCTAAAAGTGCAAGTGTCATAGGCAGGCATCCAGGGTAAAAAGTTAATGTCATATATATCAGAAAAATAGAGGTGTAGTAGTGAAGTTCAAGTTGAACAATTTGAAAAGTTTTCAGACGCATTAGAGGTAGATAGTAGGCTGATTTACAGCTTAAAGAACTGAATGGAGATATTACATAGTCCAAAATTTATATCATCTTACAATGATAATCATTACAAAAGGGTTGTCATACAGTCACTTTTTTTCATGACAATTTTTAGTCATTTTTTAAAGAAAAAAATTAGGTTTCGCAGTCTATGAAAACGTTCAAACCTCCTACTCTCATACTTTCCCTCCCCTACTCTTCCTGCATTTCCCTAATACCCCTCCCCCGCTTAACTTTTTGCCCCCCTTCACCCAACGTCTTACACCTCTACTTCCCCTTCTCCTCGCTTCCCCAGCTAAATCTCTCCTTCCCCTACTTTCTTTTCCGTGCCCTCACTTCCCCTCCCCTACTCACCATAATTTCTAATTATTTCACCGATTTCCCCTTACTGACACTCACTTCTCCTACTTCCATTCTCTAATTTCTCCTACTTCCCCTCCCCTTATTTCCCTTATTAACCCTTAACTCCCCTATTGCCCTTTCCTCAATTTCCCCTCACTTCCTCTACTTCCACTCCCTTAATTTCCTCCACTTTACCTACTTCCCCTCCCTTCACTCCCCCTAATGTACACTCATTTCACATACTTTCCCTCGCCTCACTTCCCCTTATGATCACTCATTTCACTTATTTCAGCTTCCCTTATTTCCCCTTACATCCCCTCCTTGGAAAAAAGTACGATAGACGGACGGACACCGGACCGAAACTATAAGGGTTTCTGCCCAGGGCTATGAAACCCTAAAAGTCACTGCAGTCACTTTTTTTTAGGAAAAGGCGACCTTAGTCACTTTAATCCATCTCAATTTAGGTTTTATTTTTAAAAACATTTAATTAATCTATGTATGAAATCTATAGTAATCTATGGTATGAAAATGCTATTAAATATCAGACTTTACACTTTTTCCCCTATTCCACTCTTTTCCCTTTTTTAAAATAATTCCTCTTTTTCCCCTATTTTCAAGAAACTTCCCCTTTTTCTTGTTTTTGTTGCTTAAAAGCGAACTTAATTAATAGAGATTCATAAAAAATCTAACTAATTGTAGTTGAAAGTCAGTTCTGTTTGGTTGAATCGTCTACTAGTATATTTTCGGCTCAGAATTAATCTTTTTTGCGTTAAAATTGAATTATTTTATTGAAAATTTTATTATTCGTTTGAAATATCAACTATTTTGTTGAAGTTATATTTTTTGGTCGAAAAATAAACTATTATGTTATATTTTCGTCTTTTTGGATAGAAAAGTCATCTTTTGTGGTGGAAAATTCATCTTTTTTGGTTGAAAATTAATTTTTTTGTTGAAAATTCAACTATCTTCTAAAACACTCGTCTTTGTGACTTAGAAATTCAACTGTTTGGTTGAAAATGCAACTGTTTTTTGTTACATTCTCATCTTTTTCTTCGAGATTTCGGCCATTTAATTGAAATTCAACTTTTCTGTTGAAAAATAGTCTATTTTGCTTGAAGGTGCAACTATTTGGTTCTAAATGCAACTGTTTGGTTGAAAATTAATTCTTCTGTTTGTTACAAATTCAGCTATTTGTTTGATAATTCATCCTTCTTGGCTGAAAATTAACTTTTTTGTTGGAAATGTATATTTTTCGAGATCAAAAGTCAAATTTTGTCTAAAAGATTCGAGTTTTTGGTTTGAATGCTGAACCTCTTTTTTAAAAATGCATCTTTTATAAAAAATATATCTTTTCTTAGTAGAAAATTCAAGAATTTGGTTTAAAATTCGTCTTTTTGTGTAGGATATTAATATTTTTGTTCGAAGATTCAACTGTTTCGGTGTGCATTTGTCTTTTTGGATAGAAACATTATTATTTTGGGTAGAAAACTCATCTGTCTTGGCTGAAAAATAATTTTTTTGTAAAAAAACTATTATTTCGGGTTTAAATAATTAATTTAAAAACTCAAACTTTTTGTTAAAAATGCATCGCTTTTGGTGAAAAATTAAGCTTTTTTGGTTGAATATTCAACTACATACTTAGTTGAAAATTGAACTATTTTCTTGAAAATTCGTTTTTTTTTTAGTTGAAAATTAATTTTTTTTACTGAAAATTGAACTATTCCATTTTTGATTGAAAATTTATATATAGTTTTTTTTCAGTGGATGGTTAAACAATTTTGTAGAAAATTCAACTGTTTTGTTGTACATTTGTCTTTTTGGATGGAAACATTATCTTCTTTGGTAGGAAACTCATCTTGGTTGGCTGCAAAGTAACTTTTATATTAATTTATCTTTTCGGGAATAAAAGTCAAATTTTTTCAAAAACTACTAGCAACATTTCAATTAAAAATTGAACCATTTTATTCAAAATTCTTTTTTTTTGGGTTGGAAATTAATTTTTTTTTTACTGAAAATTTAACTATTCCATTTTTGATAGAAAATTCATAATTTTTTTAGTAGAAACTTCAACTATTTGGTTAAAAATTTATGTATTTTATCGTAAATTGTTATTTTCGGTAGTAAGTTAATCTTTTTAGCTGAAACTTCAACTTTTCTGTTGAAGATTCAACTATTTTGTTGAAAATTCATGTATTTTATTTAAAATTTGTCTTTTTTGATAGAAAATTTATCTTCTTGGTTGAAAATAATTGTTTTGGTTAACAATTCGTCTATTTTATTGAAAATTGATCTCTTTTGGTAAACATTTCATGTTTTTTTTGTGTTAAAAATGCAACTGCGCATGTTCGGTTTAGGTTGAACTACTTTGTTTAACACAAATTTTTTTAGTTGAAAATTCACAATTCTTGAAAATTCATCTGTGTTTGAAAATTTATCTTTTTTAGTAGAAAATTCAACTATTCGTTTAAGAATTTATGCATTTTGTCTAAAATTCTTGTTATTTAGTAGAAAATTAATATTCTTGGTTGAAGATAAACAATTTTGTTGAAAATTTATCCTGTTTTGGAAGAAAACTTATCTTCTTGATTGAAAATCAATATTTTTGGTTAAAAATCTATCTATTTTGTTAAAAATTCATCTATTTTGGTAGAAATTTTGTCGTTGAAAATGCAACTGAGCTGGCTGGTTAGAAGTTGAACTACTTTGTTAAAAAATAATTTTGTTGGTTATGATTTACAATTTTAGTTGAAAATTCATCTCTTTGTTTGAAAATTTACCCTTTTTAGTAGAAAATTCAACTATTTGTTTGCAACTTATTATTCTCCTATTTTCGTGAAAAATCACCCTGTTTGCCCGGGTTTGAGAGCATTTTAGACTATGAAGTCTACAATATTAATATTTAAATTATATTAGTAACTAACTTTTAGTAACTTTCAGTCACGTTGTAGTTAAAATTAATCACTTTTTTCAAGTACATTAGTCTGTGACAGCTCTGTACATGCAAAAAAATTGGGATACCCTTTAGAATTTAAGGTAATTTTCGTCCCAAAAAGCCGGTCTCTGGGAAAAAAGTTTTCTATAATTTTATGAATTGAAATGGTATTATCAGTCATGTGTCATATAAAAGAAAAAACATTATTTTCCATGAAAAAAGTTATAAACTTACGAAAAATAATTATTTTACTCATAGTTTGGTCATTGAATTTTTTTGCTATCGATCCGTAACAAATTTAAAAACATGGTTGAATTTCAATGTATGATGGCAATATACTTTTAAACTAAGAACAGTAAAGTTGTAGAGAATGTTTTCCTCGTAAAAAAGCCATGATTTAATAAAATTTTACCCTTTTTCAAAAATTCTGAAGAAGAGATAGTAAGGTCAAATTTAACTGCAATTAAATTGTTTAAATAAAGGTTTTCTGTAAGTTTTAAAAAATTTTCATTCAAAATAATGCTTTTTAATTGAAATTATATTATCAGTAATATTTGATTGAAAATATGACTGTACTTTGTAATTATTACAATTATTACTGTGTAGTATGTACGACGGCCCGTATCCGAGTATAACTGAACCAAGTGCTGCTTAACTTTGGTGATCCAAAGAGAAATTTTAAAGAATTCCATGCGTCCAAAGGGACTGCCTTGAGTCCCTCTTTCGACTATTTAAATAATTGTATTGTAAAATAATTTAACATTTTTAAATTTCAAATTTAAGGTTCTGCTGGAATAATGTAAACATTTTTAAGAAAATACAATAAATTACAACAAGTAAAAGTTATTCTAGTTTATTGTACTGTATTGTATTCTATTGCGAAAACACGTTCCCATCGCCGGGGCATTAAAAAATTAAAAGCGCTTATAAAATACGCAAAAATCTTTTTAAAAATAAATATGTAATATTTGAAAGAAGAAAATTATAATGAGTGACATAGTTAGTGAGATTTGAAAAAAAACTAGAATTTTCTCCACCTTTCCCATGAAAATCCATAACTGAATAATTATTAATTGCTCAAAAAATATCAAAATATATGAAACAGGAACAATTAATTCTTTTATTGACTAAACATTAATGTACAAACAGTTAGTATCAAGTACTTTTTCCATTTTTTTGGAAAACGTAGTCTCTCCCATATAAAACCCCATAATATAATTGATGAATTTAACAAATATTATTTTGTGTTTAACATATTCTGCAATTTTTAAAATAATTTCGATTTCGCAGTTATTTAAACAATTAAAATCACTTGCTCCTTTTCATATGAAAAATGGAGAAAATTCTCGTTTTTCTTTTTTCTAATCTCTTACATTATGTAGCTTATTGATCAATATTTTCTTATCCCAGTGGAATCGATCTGAAAAAGTAACTATCAATAACGTAACTGAAAAAAATTGTTTAAATAAATTAGTGTTGACAAATTTATACAAAATAAAATAGGGAATTTATTTTTCCAAAAAACGAACAAGTAGGGGGAGATCGATCATCAAAAGCTGAAGGTCGAATGGTTGGACCACCCTAGTGTCCCCTACATGGACTCATTTTTTGAGTGTCATTAGATGCAAAAGAGGTATTTGTATTCTGACAGATCGGTAAAAAACATTATTTACCTTTTGACAGAATATCTTTAGTAAGTCTATTAAAAATCAATAACCGATAAATCATATGCTGTCTCTCCTTTCTTTCTCCATGATTTCTTTACACATATGCTATAGCTGTGGGTAGAGCAAGACGACGAAGTCGATGCAGGAAGCCAAAATATGCACCTAACGCATAAATTACAACTACAGTTATCGATCATTAATTTTTAATACATACGCATGATGTATGTAGTACATATTATTATGTATTAGTATACGATTGGATTATAAAGGGATGCATCCATATGCAACATATAGGCCTCAGGTTACCATTTAAACAAAAATTACACTAAAGACACTAGTTTCTCACAATTGAGCCGCTGGATAGTGTAAGGGCATATAAAATTCACATGGCCGTTCCAGTTGGCCCCTGTTGTCTTTAAAGTCGATTTGAAAATTAACTTTTTTAAACATATGGCTTCTTAGGAAATTTCATGGCCATATGTTTAAAAAATTTAATTTTCAAAATCGATTTTAAAGACAACAGTGGCCAACCGGAACGGCCATGTTAATTTTATATGCCCCTACACTATCGAGTGGCTCAATTGTCCGATAACGCCAGCATTTATTTACTTTTCCTTAAAAAATATGTTTGAACCTCTTTGCTAATTGGCTATAATAATAATATATCCGCCATTTCAACGAATCACAACATACCGGAAAATGGTTTAAATCACTGTTCAAAAAATCTGATCGAAATTTAATATACATGTGAGTAAAGTAATTTCCATATACCGCAAATTAATTGTAATATACCATCATGTTGTAAAATTAATATAAATGTATGTTAAAGTCAGTAAAACAGAGTGTATGAAAACACCAAGTTCTTTGATGCCTTCAAATCTTGTCAAATATTAAAAAATAAAGTAATAACCTCAAATTCGTCAGCTAAATTCTTACTTATAATTAAAGTGGAACGTACGGGTGGAATTTTTTCTAAAATTCGCTGCGAATGTTAGAATTTCAACGTAAGTACAGGTGCTTGAGGGTTAGGTTTCTTAATTATTTGCTTAACTGAACTTTTCCACTTAAAAACCGGTGTAATTTATATTTATCTAGGAGAAAATTTTATGTTTCATTATTTATAATTGATAATTGTACTGTTAAAATTATTTTTAATTTGTGTAAAGTTATTCAAATATCTGAATTTTCTAATAGATGATCAATATGCGGTATATGAAATTAAATATACATAGTCTCTTAATGGCGATTTCGTATACCGAGGTTTAAGATTTAATATGCATATATGTATTAAATGTATATTAATATTGCAAACATTTTTAACCGTAATGGCTGCTTAGGGGTCTTGCATAAATTACGTAAAGTTTTTTTCTGAATTTCCGAATCACTTATTCACCTTTTTTAGGTTCTGTAAATTTTACCCCCCCCCCCCCATCTTACGTAATATTTGTCGACTAAATTTTTTTCATGAATTTATATTTATCGGCTTTCAAAAAATAACGTCAGACGATTTATGGGAAGGGCAGGGGGTGTAATTGAATTGAACCAAAAAAGGAAAATATGCAACAAAATAGTTGAATCCTGAGCCAAAGCAGATTAATTATCAGCCAAACAGTTGCATTTTTAAACCAAAAAGACGAATTTTCAATAAAATAGATGACTTGTCAACACCAAAGATTAGTTTTCTACTGAAAAAAGAATATTCAACAAAATACATAAATCAACCAAATAGGTAAATTTTCAACCCAGAAGATTAATTTTCTACCAAAAAGACGAATTTAAAACGAAAAGAATGAATTTTGAACCAAAAATGGTATTAATTTAAGTGACTTAACTTTCAATAAAAAACGTGTTCTCTACACATCAGTTTAATTTTGTACCAAATAGCTCAATTTTCTACCAAAGTATTGAATTTTCAAGTGATAAAGGCTAATTTTCTACAAAACAGTTGAATGTTCAACCCGAGAATCTGAGTTTTCAAAAGAAAAATTTGACCCATCAGTTAAGAAAATTAATTTTCAACAAAAAACGAATTTTCAACTAGAATTGTGAACGAAGGAGATGCATTTTTAACCTCAGAAGATGCTTTTAATCGAAAAATGTATAATCTGATATATGTACAAAAAAATATTTTATCAAAAAATAAAAGAACTGTTGGATTCAACCAACAAAAGCAAATTTTCAACAAAATACTTGAATCCTTAACTACAACAGATTAATTTTCTACCAAAAAAGACAAATTCTCGACAAAATCCATAATTTTTAAACCAACTAGTTTAACTTTCAACCAAGAAGATGATTTTTCTACCAGAAATAACAAATTTTCAACAAAATACATACATTTTTAACCAAATAGTTGAATTTTTAACAAATTACATCAGTTTGCAACTAAATAGTTCAAACGATAGATGTGATGATAGTTTCTAACCAAATTTATTTAATTAGTGGAATGTTTTAACTGAAAAGGATTCATTCTTAACCTAGAATGGTGTAGATAGATATAAATTTAAGTGAATTAATTTTCAAATTAAAAAAAAACTGTCTTCTGAAAAAATCTTCCTTTGGCGTGTGCATTGAACTATTTGGTTGAGAATGCAACAGTTTTTGCTTTAAGTTTAATCTTATGCGTTCAAAAATTCGACCATTCGGATGAAAATTCATCTTTGTATGTTGATAATGCAACTATTTGGTTAAAAATTCAAATATTTTATTGTAAATTCGTCCATTTTGCTTTAAAGTTCAACTGTTTGGTTGTAAATGTAACTGTCTGGTTATTAATTTTTCTATTGTTAAAAATTCGACTATTCGTTTGAAAAATCACCTTCGTAGGTTGAAAATTTCACTATTTGGTTACAAATTCAACTATTATGTTAAGAATTCAATTATATCGGTACTCCTATATAAAATACAATTGTCACTACACAAAAAATATTCGGTTTTAAAACTATTTACGTAAAATGTTTGGTTCGAAATATTTGGGTTGCAGGATCTTGGATTTTACTAAAAAATTGTTGAATTAAAAGAAATTGGGCTCTTCAGTCACACTTCTATATTCAAACATGGAGTTAATTCCTTAAATTATAAAGTACATTATTTTGTTACTATATTACAAGGTTGCGAAATCTCGGATATTCGCAGTTTTGCATAAAGTAGGGTAATTTGTATAATGATTGGCTACTTAGGAAATTTTTCTAGTTTAACAATTTATAAAAAACACTTTAAGCGTCGAACCAAATTCTAAAATACGCAGATTGGTAATGAATGTTATAAATATTTCAATAGCAACAGTAAATTAATTGTTTAAAGTAGTAGATAATTTACATTTAAAGAAATCAACAATAATGTCAAAGAACACAATTATTGGTAATGACGACATAGTGATTAGCATAGGCAAATGATTGTATGATTGGCCACTAAAATGTGGTGAAATACAGTCATTGGCTACCTCGTTGGCCACATAAGGTGATAGATTACTGATTTTGAAAGCACAGTGATTAGTCACTAAAATGTATAGTAATTTTCCGGAGCTAAAAACTGTTTTTGACATGATTTCCACTCATTATTCGTAAGACAAAGTGATAAACGATTATATACATAGTCTATAAAAAGTTTGAACAATTTTGAATGAATGTTTGTCATTTGCTTTTCAGGTATTGTAGCCAATCATTATGTTTCCGTTTCATTCACGATGACAATGATTGGCCACATATTTATCGATATAAAGATATCATTTTAAGCTTAAATTAATACTATCGTTTCATATAATAATAACGCATAATATATAAACATGTTTAAATGAGGTGGCCAATCATTGGGGGTGGCCAACAATTGTACTCATTACTTTTCATTATCAAGTGCAAAAAATGTACTTCGTTCAAAGTGTAATGTTTCTCAATTGACACCCTAAACTGCAGAAAAAGTGTAATGTTTCTCAATTGAAACCCTAATATGCACATTTATGCAGGGAGTCTAGCGTCCTGGAAACCCTTGAAAACCTGGTAAAGTCCTTGAATTTTTTTTTAACTGGAAAAACCTGGAAAATTCCTTAAATTTTGTTGATGGTCCTGGAATTTTCATTTCCTTAAAGAAAAAATAGGCTTGACTGAGTTATTCCATACTATTTGTACAGTGTGGCCGTGGGTCAGAGAAAAAATCAGGGTAAAGTCAGAGAATTTTATTTGACTGGGAAAGTCATGGATTTTGAAAAAAAAATCTTGCAAAAGTCAGGGAAGTTCAATAAGAGGTACTTTAACTGTCATGGATAATAAATTTGAAACTTTTTAATTTGAATTTGAAATTGTTTTATTTCATTTATAAAAGATTCTATGTTGAACATGTAACAAGATTAAGATTTTGGTATTTGAATATTAATGGTCCGGGAAAATGAAAAATTGGCCAGAATAAAGATAGAGAATTTTAAAAATGATGTTTGAGGCTACCCTGATATAATGTTCTTGAATTCATCTCTTTTGGTGGAAAATTCTATTATTTGGGTGAAGATTGAACCAATTTATTAAAAAATCATTTTTTTGTTGTTGAAAATTCATCATTTCACCTTTTTTGTTAAGAATTAAGTTTTCTTCTAAAAATTAAATTATTTTTTGAAAATGTAACTGTTTTTGGTTGAGATTAATCTTTTTTGTTTAAAACTCTATCATTTGGTTGAAAATTCATCTTTGTGAGTTGAAAATTCAACTGTTTGGTTAAAAATTTAATTATTTTATTGGAAATTAAATTTAAATTAGCTTAAAAATAGATAACTCAGTCAAATTTTGACCAATTATAATTTTTAAAAAGTTCAAAATATTTTCGATTGTAGCGTCGTGATTTTTGACCGTCATAAAAGAAGAATCATCAAGAAACGGATTTTTGACCCTAAAATCAGATTTTTTAGGCGGTTCCGTGAAAATGATCTTTTTACTATAAAAAAAGGTACCTTAAAAAATTAATTTTTTTGTCTTGGAAAACCTGGAAAAATCCTGGCATTTTTTGTTGTTGAAAAAACGCTCGACACCCTGATTGATGTTATATACTACGTATTTATGTATTATGAAATGATAATTATGTAACATATACATAAACATGTATATGTTTACACATGAATTATCTCATTATTGTATTATGAATATATATTACACTATGGTGGTCCAAAAATTCGATGTTTGGTGATTAGCCCCCCCCCCCTTCTACCATTTGTTCGTTTTCTGGTAAAATAAATTCCATTTTTTTTCAAGTTGGTCAGCATTAACCTGTGTTTTTGAAATTAACATGGTAGTTTCAGGTCAAATTCATGCTAAAGACGGTATTTTTTTAAATGTTTCAATAATTATTATTTTTGTTCGATAAATGACAAGCTTCCAAGTATTTTTGAACTAATTTCCAATTGTTTAAACAGTTATTCTTTGCTTAAACAATATTTTTTTCCAGTGCATCGTGAAAAGTTACTATTTTTCGGGATAAATGATATAGTTGATGAATATAATAAATGATATTTTTGTGCTTGATTCTGAACCGATCTATTCAGATTATTAAATTTCCACATTGGAAACGATATGACCCAAAAACTCGTACATTCCTGAAATTACTAATATTTAAAAACATCCTTTTGTACAATATTTGAATTTAAATATATTTCTTTCGGCAACATTTTTTTCTTTTATTATGTAATTTTCTGTAATAAGCCGGAATGGAGGTAGTTCGGAAACCTAATTTTGATTTGTGACTTTTTCATGTTCTGATTTCGGTGCATGAAATTATTCATAAAAAAGCAGACTTCATTTCTATCTTAAATAATATTTTTTATTTAACATATTTTGCCATTGTTTAAACAATTCCAATTTTATCTTTTTTTTCCACAAAAAATCTCACTCTTAACATTCATTAGCTGCTTCATTATTTTCAGAAAGTAGTAACTTTTCAAGTTTTGTAAGGAAACAATTGCTTAGTTAAATTAAAATTGTTTAAATAATTGCAAACTGTTTTTCATCAAAAATATAATTCTTAACAATCTTAGCATGGCATTCATTAACAGCGTTATTAATTCCAGAAAGTAGTAACTTCTCAAGATGTAGAGAGGAAACAAATCAGAAGTCACTAGTTCTAGAAAATAATAACTTTTCACGATTTACAGGGGAAAAAGTGGTTTTTAACAAATAAAAATTGTTTAAATTGTTAGAAAAATCGAAAGTTAATTTGTAGATGCGATAAAAGCATATATTGATGTTACAGTTTTCTATGAACTAAATAAATTTATATTACCTTTTCCGCCTTAAATTTAGAAAAACTTTACGAGAGCCTATTTTTAAAAAGGGTTTCATTTAGTTTTATTTTATTAAGAAAATAGGGAAAACAATTTCTAGAATTTCAACTCGAAATTCCTCCCATTTTTTACAAACTGTGATACGTTCCCGGGATGTTAGTTTCGAACAGAAGTATCATTCGTTATAATTCTTTGGTGGCCCCGAAAGGGACCGCTGATTTATTTACAGGTTGATGGTATTATAGCGCCCCTGTTCCCTTGATACGGTGTTTTTTATTTCTTGTAGAGGCTCCACGTAGATGAACCCTTGCGTCCGGAGAAGCCAAGCGTCGAGACTTCTCATACCCTTCGGCGGGTTTTGCTAGGTAGTCGGGGACGGAAGGAAGGTCCTTTTTCCCTTGACTTGGAGAAACAGCTTCCACGGGTTCCCTGCTTCCATGAGTCCTTTAGGGCTTCTTTCCCCTGATGCGGTTTAGGAATCGCTGTACCACGAAAGGCCTCGCCACAGGGTCACGGAATAAGGTCCGTCGTTCGAGGTTTGCGGGGTTGGGGGAGTCCCCTTGACCCTGTTCTTCGCAGGTGGTTGAAGAAGACCGCTTTCTGTGGGTTAAATCGCTGAAGATCTTTATAAAAGTCTTCGTTGGGGCACGTTGCAGCCGTCTGTGGGCGACGAATACCGAATTTCGTGGTCCGGATGAGGAACCGGTACCTATCCCGTATTTTTCTTCTTTCCACTTCCACTGGGTCCTCCCGATGGATTATTACCTCGGTGAGCGGTTTCCTGGTTGAAGGTATATGCCCGTCCGGGGTAGGATCGGCGGGATAGTAGGATACTCCCCGCTCTAGAGGCAGGTTGATTACCAAGGATCGATCTTGGTCGGCCCGTATCGGGAACAGGGCTTATTGATCCCGGTGGTAAGGGTAAGGGGGCGAACCTTCCTAGTGGAGAGCCGGTGTCTCCTGACACCGATAATAGCGAGACGTTTGCCTCTTCGGGGGAGAAGATGGAGTTTTCTGTCTTGTCGCCGTTTCCAACTTTTTCTGCCTTGTGTCGCCGTTCCCAACGTTGTCTGCCTTGTCGCCGTTTCCAACGTTGCCTTGTCGCCGTTTCCAACGTTGTCTTGTCGCCGTTTCCAACGTTGTCTTGTCGCCGTTTCCAACGTTGCCTTGTCGCCGTTTCCAACGTTGCCTTGCCGCCGTTCCCAGCGTTGTCTTGTCGCCGTTTCCAACTTTGTCTTGTCGCCGTTTCCAACTTTGTCTTGTCGCCGTTTCCAACTTTTTTTTGTCGTCGTTTCCAATTTAGTATGTCTTGTCGCCGTTCCCAACTTTGTCTTGTCGCCGTTCCTAACTTTGTCGGTATTGTCGCCGTTTCCAGCTTTGACAGTCTTGTTGCCGTTCCCAATTCCTTCTATTTTGTGTGCGTTTTCGAAAGTCAAACCTCCTGCCAATGATAGAGTGAGAATCTCGGAGTTCTCCTGGGCTCGGAGTTCTGCTTTGCATAGTCGTCGAATGGCCCGGGACCTTTTCTGTTTGGGATTTAGTTCCATCCGCGCTTTTCGGGCGTCCAATTGAAGTGATCAAGTACCGAAGTACAATACCGTGATGCGTTTAATTTTTTTTTTCTTTTAGTGCAGAGACTCACAAGAAGTTTAGTCAGAAGGTTAAGAAGGATGATACCCGAGGGACATCTTGAGTTAACCTTCTTCCTTATACTTCGATCTAGTACCGAAGTACAAGACCGTAATGCGTTTAAATTTTTGGAGTGCAGAGACTCCCAAGAAGTTTAGTCAGAAGGCTAAAAAGTATGATACCCGGGGAACATCACGAGTTAACTCTTCCAAATTATTAAAAAATGCTCAAAATCAGCCAAAAGAGTGCTTACCTACGTTGGCGAGGAGATAAAAAAAAATTTATTTTTAAAAACAAATTAAGGAGTGAATATGCTTTCATACTGATTATCCTCGTGAATAACATAACTCTAACATTTTATTTCATACAAATTTGATCGTGAAATATATGTAAAAACAATATTTCTTTACGACCTATTAAATAGTATTAACAATTGTTAATGTGATAAGCTTTAATAAACGAACGAATCCACTTCAAATCAGGAAGGTTCTATACTTAAAATTGCAGAATGTATTAGCGACGAAATAATTTTTTTAGAGTTAATTAGGCTACATGTATTTTTCTGAATCGAGAAAAAAAAAATTGGCGAAGTTACGAGTATATGTAATTTTTGACGTATATTTTTCAAAAAACCACACATTTTTTCTTTAAACTTCTACAGATTTTGACCTAATTGAGATATTCCAACTTCATTTTCGGATTCTAGTGAGTTTTTGTGGCTTTCTCCAAATTCCGTCGAAAAATTTGAAGAAACCTCAAAATTAACAAAATGGTGAAGATTTGTTGGAAAATATAAAAAGTCAATTTTCATATAAAACCCACACTTATATATTTTGCCATTTGTTTGTTAAATAGTTTATATATAGTTTATATATAGTGTGAAGTTTTATATATAATATTTATTTGTTTCATATAAAGAATGAATGAAACAAATGAATTTTATATATATACTTCACACTATATATAAACTATATATAATATTTCCGCCTGGGACGGTAGATAAAAATATATGTTAAAATAAAATTTTGCAGATCTTGAAAAGACCTACAACAAATATTCCTGCCTCTTTCGCAATATCATGCATCGCTTACGACAACAATTCTAAATTTTGGTATTTTCCGGAAAAAGAATTCTCCCGACTAAAAAATTACTTTTCGTTGTTTTTTAGAAAAATGGGAGGGTTCGATTTTTTGAGTAAAAAAATATTCCTGACCACAAAAATTGATTATTCCGCAAAAAAATCACAGGATGTCTGCTTTATGAAAGGCTAAATTGAACAAAAAAGTGACAAAACTCACCAGAATCCAAAAGGAAAATAATTTGGTCAAACAAATGAACTTTTTAGCTATTATTGGAAAGATGGGCTTTCGTTTTTTGACTTGAAATAATATTTATTATCCAGTAAAATTGGTTAATTGTTTTAAAAAATGTGATAAACAAGTGCATGTTTGAGCTATTTTTGAATACATAGTTTTTATTTTCCTTACTATGTCAAATATTAATATAACTGTACATTGGACCCTTATAAGGATCATATTAAAATAAAGAGCAATTTTTTATTTCGTAAAAAAATCACGTTTTCAATATTTTTAAACAGATAATCTAAATTTAAAAATATTTCAGTGGTTATTTATTACCCAATATAGTTTTTAGCATAACAACTTTGTTGATGCAATTATCCAATTTTTTACTTTAAAAATTCTGATATTTACAATAACCAATGCCACTAATATAAATAAATCAAATATTCAGCTCTTGGGTACGAAACAGCACAGGCTTTTTAAATTAGTTCCTTTAAATATTAAAATAAATTTCTTGATACAAATTAAATGACAAATACTTCAACTATGCGTAAAAGATCAAACTTTCTGAGCTGAAAATTGTATTGCATTTCCAAGGCTTCAAAAAAAAAATTATATGTGTACCTATAAGTTCTGGCATATGAATGTTCTGTCGAAACAGTGCTAACGAAATAATTTTTTTGAGTTGAAATTTTTTATAAACATTTTTTTGTCACGCCCCATTTTATAATTGCTGTAGTTTACACCACAATGTTTAAGAAAATGCATTCTCAAGAAAGTCTAAAGAGATCCAAATAACAGCTTATTATTTGTAGCCGGAAATTATATTAATTGTAAGTTCTCTGGTGTTAATTTTCCCTCTTTTGTAATGTTAAACGCACTCACAGGAACACATGTGACAAGATAAATTCCTTATAATTACAAACTTGTCAAGTAAGAAATGTTGAGTAACAGTAAAATTGATAAGATTCATTTTAACAAATGTCTTCCAAGCAAAATTATACAAATAAGATAAGCATGAGTACCAGCAGCATTTTGAAACAAATTATTAATTGTTATAAGAAAATAATCTATGTATGTCAATTTTTATTTTTTGGAATAGTTCATTTGATACCAAGTAACTAATTTTTCTTCAGTTCAAAAGAATATTTAAACTTGTTAGACCTTAACATTTTCTTTTCCTTAAATTCAGATATGTATGAACTTGAATTCAGCATAAATGTGTCTGAATTCAAGATATCAATGTCTGAATTTCATAATTTATTTACACGTTTCCATAAATTCAGATAGAATTTTTTTCGGTAAATTCAACTTTAAATTATTGAGAAGTGGGTCACTAATTCAAATGTAAATAGTTGAAATTGCGCAATTGGTTCAATAACAATTTTAAATTTTCAAATTGTTCTGAATTCCAATTAAAAAGAAAAAAATGGAATTGTATAAATTTTGACGACATAATTTAGAAAATTTATCATTGGTGAGGGGCCGTCCATAAACTAGTTTAACAATTTTAGGGGGGGGGGCACAGCAACTGTGGTTCGCAATTTTTGGTTGAAAAGTCTGCTATTATATTTTTAGTTCGAAATTTATCTCGTTTGGTTAAAAATTCTACTATCGGGTTGAAAATTTATTTATTTAACTGAAGATATTACAATTTTGTGAAAATGTTCACCTTTTTTTAATCAAAAATTCAAATATTTGATTGAAAGTTGAACTACTTTGTAAAAGATAATTTTTTTTT
This sequence comes from Andricus grossulariae, assembly GCA_011634705.1. Classification (NCBI taxonomy): domain Eukaryota; kingdom Metazoa; phylum Arthropoda; class Insecta; order Hymenoptera; family Cynipidae; genus Andricus; species Andricus grossulariae. The sequence goes on from JAABKJ010002326.1 coordinate 23,817, forward strand.
GGTCGAAGATTCATCATTCTTTTTGAAAATTCAACCATTTGTTAAAAAATTTAACTATTTTGTTGAAAATGACTTTTTCTTTTTGCTTGAGAAATAATTTTTTTAAATGAAAATTTAGCCACTCCATATTTGGTTCAAAACTGATCCTTTTTGAAAATTTATCTTTTTTTTTGAAAATTAAACTGTCTGGCTGAAAACTGATACTTTTTGGTTAAAAATGCAACCTTATGGTTGAAAAGTAATCTGTTTTGTTTGTGGATTCAACTGTTTTGTTGAAAATTCGTCTGTTTTGTTGAAAATTCGTCTGTTTTGTTAAAAATCAACTGCTCTGTTTAAACTTAAACTGCTTTTTAAAAAATTAATTTTTCTATTCGAAGATTCATCATTTTAGTTGAAAATTAATATTTTCGGGTTGAAAATTGAACTGCTATTTAGAAAATTCGTTTTTTCAGAAATAAAAATTCAACAATTAATATAAAATGTAACTATTTGATTAAAAATTAATATTTTCGGTTGAAAATTGAACTACTTGGTTAAAAATGTAATTGCTTTTATGAAAATTTAAGAATTTGCTAGATAATTAACATTTTTGTTGAAAAATCATATTTTCTGGTTGAAAATTCATCTGCTTTGTAGATAAATCGTCTTTCTCGCTTAAGAATTCAACAATTTTCTTGAAAATTAATGTATTTAGTAGAAAATTCGACTTTTTTGGTAGAGCATTAATCTTCTTGGCGGAAAATTCATATCTTTTGTTAAAAATTTAACTATTTGGTTAAAAATGTATGTTTTTTGGTTGAAAGTTGAAGTTGCTAAAAAATCGTGTTTTTAAAAATTTTTAATTAATTTTTATATCTGAAAATTTAGCTATTCCATTTTTAGTGGATCCTTCATAAGTTGAAAAATTAACTGTTTCGTATAAAATTCATGTATTTTGTTCAAATTTCGTCTTTTTGGTTATAAAATTCATCTTTTTGTTTGAGGAATCAATTATTTGCTTAAAAATTCGTCTTCTTTGTTCTCATTAAACTGATTGGAAATTCAATTTCTTTTGTAGAAGAATAATTTTTTAAACTGAATATTTGACTATTTCATTTTTGGCTCAAAAAATATATATTTAAGTTGAAATTTCAACTATTTGGTTTAAAGTTGATCATTTTGAGAGAAAAGTCATCTTTTTTTGTTGAAAATGCAACTTTCTTTGAAAAAAATAGTCTCTTTGGCTTGAAAATTTAACCATTTTTGTTAAAAGTTCAACTAATTCGTTGAAATCTCTCTTGTTTTTGATTGAAAGTTCAAATATTTGGTTGTTAATGCAACTGTTTGTTTGAAAATGAAATATATTTTGACTTGAAATTCAAGGAATTTAGAGTGCTACATATTTAATTCAATCTGGTATTTACATTAATTTTTTTTTTTTATTATTCATCTATTATTCCCCTATTTTCATGAAAAACCACTTAATTTCGCCTGCTTTGAGAGAATTTTGGGCTGCGTTACTGGTAGTAGGGGGGGGGGTATAAGACAGAACTAGGGTCGTCAACGAGGGGGGGGGCTGTTGAAGCCTAAAACTGAATTTAAAAAATTAAAAAATTGTTTACTTCTTGAATGGTTTCAATTTCCATTCTGTTCATTACAAAGTGGTTGCAGTTGGAAACTAGACCATTTTTAATGTTTCAATTAAAGATCTTACAATAGTGAAATTTTATTTTAGAAATTTCTGAATGCTTGTTAAAATATTAGTAATTGTGAAAAATAAAAGTAAAACATGGAAGTAATTTTTTTTATCTATGAAAAAGTTTTCTGTAGATAAACTCTTTGAAGTAGGTGAGCCGAGAATGTTTTTTTCATTGTACTATCCTGAATTATAGGTTAACGACTTGCCAAGAGAGCGTGGCGCAAGAAAATTATTTTGTTGAGTAGTTAATTTGATACCAAGTAACTAATTTCTTCCAGTTCAAAGGAATATTTAAAATTGTTAGACCTTGAAATTTTCTTGACCGTACATTCAGATATGAACTTAAATTCAGCATGAATGTGTCTTAGTTTGAGACATCCATATCTGAATTTCAGAATTTAATCATAAGTTTCCTTAACTTCAGATAACATTTTTTTGAATCCAGTTCAGTTTTTGCTTAATTTAAGTTTACTTCTAAATATAAGGTCAAATTGAAATTATTGAGAAGTGAGTCACTAATTCATATGTAGATAGTTGAAATTGCAATTTTTATAATATAAATTTTAAGTTTTCGAATTCTTCTAAATTACAATTTGAAAAATATTTTAAAAAATTGGAATTGTATAAATTTTGAGGACATAATTTAGAACATTTATCATTAGTAAGTTTAAAACCTAAAACTGAATTTCAAAGATTTCAAAATTAAAATTGGTTCAGTGTTGAATGGTGTTAGTTATAATTCTGTTCATTATGAAATGGTTGCATTTCCAAATTAGACCATTTTTAATGTTTAATTTAAAGATCCTACAATTGTGAAATTTTATTTTATAAATTTCAATAATTTGAACCTGCAATTGCCAAATCAATTTTACGTGATTTAGTATATGACATGCTGGTTAAAATATAAGTTATTCTGAAAAATAAAAGTAAAACATGAAAGTAATTTTTATTCTGTTATCTGTGAGAAAGTTTTCTGTAGATAAAATCTCTGAAGAATGTATGAGCCGAGGTTTTTTTCATTGTTCTATCCTGAATTATAGGTTAACGACTTGCCCAGAGAACGTGGCGCAAGCAAATAGTGCGTAGACTATTTTAAAATCCAAAGCTCGTAGTTTTAGATACGGTACCGTGAAAAAATGATGTGAAATCATTTGAAATAACAATAGCTCAAAGTAGGTGAATTCTGTATTCAAATTTCGCGCGAATTCTAGCGCCCTAATTTTACGAATGGAATTTTTTCATATTTAAATCAGTAAAATATAACTGATTGTCAGTTAAATTCTACTAATTGCTGTAGCTAGAATACAGCCACTATTAGTTACTAAAAATATACTAATTCAATTAGTAATTATTTTAAGTGCTATACGCACGCACACTATCCGAATTCATAATTATATTTCTTAAACCTTTTTAATGTAAATGAGTGGAAAATTACCCTTATTTTCTGAGGAAAATTTTTAGTTTTCTGGGCTAATGTCTTTAAAGTATTGAGAATTATCTTTAATTTTTATTTAAATTATTACTCTTTAGTATATAATGCATCAAAATTCCTATTTATTTATCGCAAGCTTCACAGTCTTTTCCCTATTCCCCTCTTTTCCCCTTTTCCCTTTTTCCACGCTTCCCCACTTAAATGCGAACTGAATTAATAGAATCCAATAAAAAAATTGAATTACTTTAGGTTGAACATTATTGTTAAATTCTCATCCTAATATGAGAAAGTATTGGTTTTATGTAAAATTTGACTTAGTCGGTTTTCATCAAATGTGCACGTTTTGAGACCCCCTGAGTAAGAAAAAACGATTTTTACCAAGGTGTCTGTCTGTCTGTAGTCTGTAGTATCGTGAAGGCACGATAACTTCCGAAAGATTGCTCAGATTGGATTGTGCTTTGGCACACTTTTTGAAGGCCTAAAAAGAAAGAACAAGTTAGTTAACCAGCTATTTTGGATCAAAATTCAAAAAGTGAGCACATTTTGAAAATTATTGAGACCACTTTTATTGAAATTTTGAAAATTCTATGTATAGTATTTTCAAAATAAAAAAAAAAACGAAAATTAACATTTTAAGCCGAACAACGCACGGTATTAAAAAAAGTCAAGAAGAGAAAAACGTTTATTTTTGAGAGCCCTACAAGATTATCATAACAACTTTTTGAATTTTTTCGAAAAATTGATAATTCAAATTTTGATTGCACAAAAAATTATGAAAAATTACCAATTCCATTTTGTGGTCAAACTAAGCAAGATACAAAAAAAGATGAAAATACAAAAATCGTGCACCCAAGAAAGATCTACAAATTTTTCAATTACCACTTTTTGATAGGACGCGTAGTTTTTGTTTTATTCGTGAAAAATAACACTGAAAATAAACAAATTTAATGTTTTAGAAGACGATACAAGGAAAGAAAAAAAATAATAGGCAAATTTGTTCACTCAAAGAGGATGTACCAACTTGTTATTTATAATTTTTAGAAAGGGTGCGTATTTTTTCAATTGTAAAAAATAAGCATAAAAATAAAAAAATTAAATTTTTTGAAAATGATACAAGAGACAAAAAAATGAAAAGACAAAAGTTGTTCAACCCAAAAAGATCTACAAATTTGTTATAAGCTCTTGCTTTAAAAATACATTAAAAATTAAAAACTGACTTTTTGGAAAAACGGCACAAGGTACAATAAATTTTTATTTAACAGAATTTTTCGTTCAAGTCATAAAAAATAAGTCTGAAAATAAACAAGTTAAATTTCTGAAGAAACGACACAAGTTGCAATAAAATGTGTAATAACAACATTTTTTGTATAGGATGCACACTTTTTTATAATTATAA
>JAABKJ010002327.1:0-28316 GCA_011634705.1 Andricus grossulariae
TTAATGTTCACTTTGTAGAATTATTATTGGTACTCTGTGAAAAGTGTATTTGTATTTAATCATCAAAATAATGTTTTATTCTTTTTTCATTAGTACTTATTAATTTATTGGATATTTAATATGCTACAAAATATTTTTCCGAGATAAATGCATGCAAAAAACGTATTTTAACAATTAAAATAAATTAAATTTGTATTTTCCCCATGCATTTGAATAATTGTTGGCCTAAAAGTACAGCCAGCGCCGCCACTCGGCCGTCTTCAAATCTCATGACACATTTACTGTACAGGCCTTTATAGGAGAGCCATCCCCCTGGAAAATATCTAATGTGTCATCAAATTTTACAACCCTAGATGGTTATGGTTGGCACTGCTTACAGAAAATGGTCAAGCGACTGACCGACTTATCCACTTTTTTCATAAGCTTTTTACATACAATATACTAACGCAAACAAAGATATTAGGTCATAAAAATTATTTGATTGAATAATTCATGTAAAAATGTGTCTTAATAGAAATGTAATTATCTAACGCAGATAATCATGATTTTACGAAAAGTAAAATATATGTTGTGAAGAGAATTTGTGAACATCTTTTCCTCTTATCTTGGAAATTCAGAAAACAAGGATAAATAAGGTAATTAATATCATCATAACCACTTTTAGAAAACACTTACCTTTTATCAATGATAAGCTTCAAAATCTTTAGAATTAATCAACTGTATGAATTTTTATTAATCTTATTTACTCATTTTTATTCAATAAACAATATTGGGATATAGATAATCAGGTGAAAATATCAACGCGGAATCCTACGGCTGGGTGGAATTTCACATGGAAATCCGTATGGAATTATTTCAAAAGTTCCACGTGGATATTTAAATGTTATCTTTAACTGCAAATATCTCGTAAATCACAAGAGAAAAACAAAAATGGATGTTATTCTTTATAGTTTATATAAGTAGAATTTATATTTATGTACAATGTATATTATATACAATGTATAATTATTATAGTTTGTTGAAACTCTTTTTAGAATTAAAAAAAATGTAATATGTAACTATTTTATCTTGGTTGAACATTGATATTTTCAAATGAAAATTTATTCTTTTTAGTAGAAAATTCAACTGTTCGGTTGAAAATTCATATATCTATAGTTGAAAATTCGTCTTTGCTGGTAGAAAGTTAACTTCTTGGTTGAAAATTGATCTTTTTAGTTGAAAATTCATTTTTTCTTGTTGAAGATTAATTTTTTTAATTTGAAAATTCAACTTTTTGGTTAAAAATTTATGTTTTTGTTGAAAATTCGCCTTTTTGGTAGAAAATTAATCTTCTTGGTTAAAAATTGATCCTTTTTGTTAAAAATGCAAATGTTTGGTTAAAAATTAATCTGTTTTGCTTAAGAATGCAATTATTTTGTTGAAAATTCATCCTTTTTGGTTGAAAATTCTTTTTTTTTTCGTTGAGAATTAATTTTTTGAATTGTATATGTGACTTCCATTTCTGGTTAAACATAATATTTTCAATTAAAAATTGATCCCTTTTAGTAAAAAATTAACTGTTTCGTTAAAAATTTATGTATTTAGTTGAAAATTCGTCTTTGTTGGCAAAAAATTATTCTTCTTGGTTGAAATTTCATCTTTTTAGTTAAAAATTGAAACATTTTGTTGAAAACTTGTTTTTTTTTTTGGATGAGCATTAATTTTTTTAATATAATATGTAATTTTTCTGTTTTGTTTGTTGAAAAGTGATATTTTTAATTGAAAATTGATCTGTTAGTTGAAAATTTCAACTATTTGGTTAAAAATGCATGTATTTAGTTGAAAATTCGTCTTTGTTCGTAGGAAATTAATCTTCTTGGTTGAAAATTCATCTTTTTAATTGAACATTAGTTTTTTTTTGTTTGAGAATTATTTTTTTTAATTGAATATGTAACTATTTCATTCTTGGTTGAAAATTGATCGTTTTAATTTAAAAATGATCTTTTCTACTGGAAAATTCAACTGTTTGGTTGCAAATTCGTCTTTTTGGTAAAAAGAAAAAACTTCTCGGTTAAAAGAATTTTTTTTTTTTGCTTAAAAATGCTAATTTTTTTTAAACTAATCTGTTTTGGTTAAGTGTTCAATTATTTGGTTGAAAATTCGCTTGTTTTTTGGTTGAAAAATTAACTGCGTGGTTTAAAGTTGAACTAGTTTTTAAATCAATCATTTTATTTTTGAAGATGCATCATTTTTATTTGAAAATTTAACTTTTTGGTCGTAAATTAACTTTTTTTGTTGAAAATTCTACTGTTTTGCGGATAATTAGTCTATTTGGCTTAAAAATACAACTATTTGGTTGAAAATTCATGTACTTGGTTGAAAATTCGTTTTTCTTGGTGGGACATTAATTTTCTTAGTGGTAAATTCATATTTTTGAATGAAAAGTTAACTATTTGGTTAAAAATTTATGTTTTTGTTGAAAATTCATCTTTTTGGTAGAAAATTAATCTTCTTGGTTAAAAAGTCATCCTTTTTGTTAAAAATGCAAATGTTTGGTTAGAAATTAATCTGTTTTGCTCAAGGATGCAATTAGTTTGTTGACAATTCATCCTTTTTGGTTGAAATTGATATTTTTAATTAAAAATTGATCCCTTTTTGTTAAAAATTAAACTCTTTCGTTAAAAATTCATGTATTTAGTAGAAATTTCGTCTTTGTTGGCAAAAAATTATTATTTTTCTTGGTTGAAAATTCATCTTTTTAGTTAAAAATTGAAACATTTTATTGAAAATTTTTTTTGTTTTTTTTTGTTGTTGAGAATTAATTTTTTTAATATAATATGTAATTTTTCTGTTTTTTGTTGAAAAGTGATATTTTTAATTGAAAATTGATATTTTAGTTGAAAATTTCAACTATTTGGTTAAAAATGCATGTATTTAGTTGAAAATTCGTCTCTGTTCATAGGAAATTAATCTTCTTGGTTGAAAATTCATCTTTTTAATTGAACATTAGTTTTTTTTTGGTTGAGAATTATTTTTTTTAATTGAATATGTAACTATTTCATTCTTGGTTGAAAATTGATCTTTTTAATTTAAAAATTATCTTTTCTACTGGAAAATTCAACGGTTTGGTTGAAAATTCGTCTTTTTGGTAAAAAGAATAAACTTCTCGGTTAAAAGAATTTTTTTTTGCCTAAAAATGCTAATTTTTTTGAAAACTAATCTTTTTTGGTAAAGGATTCAATTATTTAGTTGAAAATTCGTCTTTGTTGATAGAAAATTAATCTTCTTAGTGGAAAATTCATCTTTTTAATTGAACATTAGTTTTTTTATTGTTGAGAATTATTTTTTTGAATAGAATATGTAACTATTTCATTCTTGGTTGAAAATTGATAGTTTTAATTGAAAAGTTATCTTTTCTACTGGAAAATTCAACTGTTTGGATAGAAATTCGTCTTGTTAGTTGAAAATTTAACATTTTGGTCGTAAAGTAACTTTTTTGTTAAAAATTCTACTGTTTTGCAGATAATTAGTCTATTTGACTTCAAAATACAACTATTTGGTTGAAAATTCATGTTCTTGGTTGAAAATTCGTTTTTTTTTGTGGGACATTAATTTTCTTGGTGGTAAATTGATATTTTTTAATGAAAAGTTAACTATTTGGTGAAAAATGTTTGAAAGCTGAACTGCGAGTACTTTTTTAAAAATTAATTTTTTAAAGATTCGCCTCTTGGTTTGAAAATTTATCCTTTATATGTTGAAAAATAAACTACATTTGGTAGAAAATTCGTGTAAATTTGTTGAAAATTGATCTTTTTTGGTCAAAAATAATTTTGGCTTGTTGAAAATTCTTCTTTTTGGTTGAGGCAGAGTTGAGAATTCAATTATTTGGTTAAAAATCTGTTGTTTTTTTTTTTGTTGAATTCAACGAGTTGAAAAATTGCTTTTTTTGTTGGAATGTAATATTGAAAAGTCATTTCTTAAACTAAAATGTAGCTTTCCATTTTTGGTTTAAAAATTAATATTTTTTTGAGTTGAAAATGGAACTATTTGGTAGAAAATTCATGAATTTTGATGATAATTCGACTTTTGGTAGAAAATTAATCTTCTCGATTGAAATTTCACCTTTGTAGCGTAAAAGTTTAGGTATATTTGGTTAAAAATGTAGCTATCTTTTGTTGAAGATTTAACTATTTTGTTAATATCATCTTTTTGGTAGAAAATTCAACTGTTTTATATAAAATTCGCTCCTTTGAATTAAAAATTATTTTTTTAGGGTAGAAAAATCATCGTTCTTGATTAAAAAAAATTTTTTTTTCAACATTCAACTTTTTGTGTTGAAAATTCAACTGTCTTCTAAAAATTTCGTCTCTTTGACTTGAAAATTCAACTATTTGGTTGAAAATGCAACTGCTTTTTATTGAATTTTAATCTTTTTTGTTTGGAAATTTGACCGTTTTGTTGAAAGTGTATCATTGCAGGATAAACAATCGACTAGTTTGTTAAAGTCATATTTTTCGGTCGAAAATTCCACTGTTTTGTTTAAAATGCAATATATTCGGACTTAAAATCTTAGAAGTATTTAAATAAAATTAATGTATACATTAATTTTATTTAAAAGAATTATTTCCCATAATATTCCCCTATTTTGGTCAAAAATCACCCTATTTTCCCTCTTTTCAGAGCATTTTGGGCATCTGAATTCACTAGAAACGCGATATTATGGACGACCCCTAAGTTAATTAGGTATTGTTACATTACATTATTTTTTTTTAACTTGTTCTCGGGTGAATTCGGTTTTTCATCATCAGCCACGGACTATTTTTTTATATTTTTATTATTGTTTTTTAAAAACTTGTTCTCGGGTAAACCCGGTTTTTCACCATCAGACACAGACTAAGTCAATTACCTGATGAGATTATTATGAGATTATTATTATTATTATTACATTGCATTACGCATTTTCCTAAGCTCGAACAATATTATTAAATTTTGTATTTTTTGAGAGAACACTAGCTACGTGATATTTAATAGAGCGGGTAACTTTTCATTCATTCAGAAAAAGATCGTGCTTTAATCTTCATATTATTTTTATTAATGGTAAAAACCAAATTCTGATAAAGCATACCGTTATATGATACATTTTATTTAATAAAATGAATAATTTTTTTGAGTATTAAGGAAAAAACTAACTTGAATTTTAATAATTTTACATATGTATATAAAAATCTTCCAGTAAATTTATTGTATTTGTAATACCAATTATTATTATAGTTTATAATCTTTTGTAAAATTAAAATAGTAAGTTGCTAAGCCAAGATACATTTTCGGTTAGATCGGGCAAATGAATTGTTTGCTTATTGAATATCTAAGTGGGGAATATTGTAAGAAAAACTGATACAATCGAAACCTAAATTTAAAAAACACTTTCCGGATTTGGTGTTTTTGTCCGAAAAAAATTCGGATTCAATCAGACTGTATTTCCATTTGCACTTTGAATAACAACTTCAACGTCCGAATTAATTTCATATTGATGCGCACTCGGTCTGGAGTGAAACTTTTTGCCCGGATGAATTTCGGATTATACCAGACTATTTTCCATTTTTATTCTAACGAAAATGATTTCAGATTCTGAATTCCGGAATGCACTTAACTCCCGATATAATACCATTTTGGGCATGGCTTGCCTTGGCCTTCATCTTAAATCGAGGGAATCCAAACGTAAACAGACAGTGCCGTGTGAATTAAGTAGTAAAATCTTTAATTTTTTTTCACAATTTTATTATTTAATTCAATAGATTTTGAAAAAGTAGCAAATTATATTTAAATACACTAATGGTAAAACCGTCTTTTTTTCTGCAAATTATTACGAAAATGAAGTTTCTTCTCATGCAATTAGTATTATTGTTTAAAAAATATCAAAAATTCATCTCTTTGGTTAAAAATTTAACTATTTTGGTAAAAATTACTTTTGTTGTTGAAAATTAATTAACTGAAAATTTAATTATTCCATTTTTGGCGAACAATTTATCTTTTTCAGTTTAAAAATCAACCAGTTGGTTGAAAATGCATGTATTTTATTGAAAATTAATCTTTTTGGTTAAAAATTCATCCTTTTACTTGAAAAATGATTTATTTGGTTGAAAATTAACGGATTTTTTTGAAAATTTGTTTTTCTTTTGCTTGAAAATTCATCTCTGATTAAAAATTCATTTTGGCTTTATTGAAGATTCAACTACACATTTTGTTGAAACTCCTTTTTTTGGTTCAAAATCTTTTTTTAAACTGAAAATTAAACTATTCCATTTTTTGTTAAAAATTTATCTTTTTGGGTTGAAAATCCATGTCCAGGAATATCCCCAGGATATCTGGGATGTCTATGGGACGTTTCTGGGATATTCAAATGTGTCAAGTTGGATATATAAAAAATTTATTATCCTACTTGAGACATTTTATTACCCCAGAGACGTCCCATAGGTATCCTGGATATCCTAGGGATATCCCTGGGAAAACTTGAAAGATAAATGGGATCGAATGGGATATCCCGGTACATCCTATTTCTGTGAGGTTTGAAAATTTACCGATTTGGTTGAAAATTCTTTTTTTATGTTGGAAAATATATATTTTTTCACTACACCATTTTTTATTTAAGATTCAACTATTTTGTTGAACATTCGTTTTTTGTGGTTACAAATTGATTTTTTGTTTAGTTGAAAATTCGACTTTTTGATAGAAAATTTGTTTGAAAATTTATTATTTGTTTTGATTATTTAAATATTTTGTTGAAACTTCGTTTTTTTTTGTTAAAAATTATTTTTATACTGAAAATGTAACTATTCCATTTTTGTTAAAAAATGTATATTTTCTGGTTGGAAATGCAACTATGTGATTGAAAATGCATGTATTTTGTTGTAATTCTTCTTTTTGGTAGAATATATTATTCTTTTTGTTTGTAAATTCATTTGGTGGATTAAAAATTGAACTATTTTTGTTGAAAATTCGTCTTTTATAGCAGAATATAATTTTTTTTTTTTGTAAATTCATTCGTTTGGTTAATAATAATTCAACTAATTTGTTGAAAATTTATTTTTTTTTACTGAAAATTTAATTGTTCCATTTTTTGTTAAAAATGTATCTTTTTAGTTGAAAATTCATTTCTATAGTTGGAAATTAAAAAATGTTGTTGAAAATTCGTTTTTTTTTGCTTGAAAATTTACCTTTTTAGTTGAAAATTCAACTACATATATGTGGTTGCAAATCCATTTTTTTCTGTAGAAAATTATCCCCTTGTTTGGTAATTCGTCGATTTTGATTATAGTGGAAAATCATTTTTTTCGAAGTAATTGAGAAAATAAAGTTTTGTCCCATGCAATTCGTATTATTGTTTGGCCCTCGGCATGCAGACATCTTGGATTTCTCCCACTCTACCAAAACTACCTGCCACAAACGCTACACACAAACACTGTTTTTCACATGCAATGATGACGATGACATGCAATATACGAACACATTCAAAGATATTAATATATTCACATATTCATGCATTAGATAATAAAAATGACATGCTGAATAATTGATGTAAAAATGCGTGTTAAGTAACATATTTATCTCACACTTCAGCATGATTTTACAAAAAGTTTATAAGTTTTCAAGAGTATTTGCCCAGAATTAAATGTATACTCCTCTCATCTAATACTGGAAATTCAGAAAAAGGTAAATAACATTATCATAACCTCTTTTCTCCTCTTACAAAACACTTATCTTTTATAAGTGATAATCTTAAAAAATCATAAACTGCATGAATCTTCTAAATATTTTGAAAAAATTGTTAATTTTGGTAAATTCACAAAAAAATTTCTATAACAGTTATTTACTAATTTTAGTCCTTGATAACAGTTGAAATATATGTGGGCAATGCTTTGGAACCTTTAACTTTTGGGCTATTGATTTAATGCGCAATATAAATGATGAAGCACACAAAAGTATTTTTTATAAATTTTTATTTCATCTTCGTAGAATGAATCCGAGACGATTTATTTTGAAAAAACGGAGCACCATTTTTTGCCCCGAAAACAGGAAAAAATGGTCCAATTTGAGAGGTAGGGTGGTTCCATTTTTTTCCAAGTTTCGTGAATATCTCCCCGAAATTTGTTCGAATCTACAGAATAATAAATGCGTTTTTTTATGAATCATAAGAAAAAAATACGTTTTTGTACATTTTTTTCAGAATCGTCCCAAAGAACCCCATAAGTGAAAAATTGTGTTTTGCGAGTTTTTGGTGCTAATTTTGTTTTTTTGCGGTTTTTAAAATATAAATAATTGCTAGTACATAAATGATTACTTTCTGTTGATAATTGGATGTTAAAATTAATTGTTTAAACCATTTATTATTATTTTTAGTAATTTTCTCTTCGAATAGAGTTAGAAAGTCGCGGTTTTTTCCGAATTTATCAACTTATTGTCAACTTTTCAGTTAGTGGGAGGTAAAAATTAATCCAATTTGTCTAACATAATTGTTTAAACTGCTTTACCGGAAACTTTAGTTGATTAGAGCAAACGAATTTCGTTGATAAAAATTTCGTTCACTTGTCGAAGCTTTTTTCAAATCAACTAAATCCAGCCAACCGAACATAATGTTATTGAATTAATAACAAAATTATTTATACGTATTTCATTGTATGGAATAATAGTTTACAATAAAATTATTTTAATTTTAAAAATTATTGATATAGATTGTTTAAATAATTATGTTTCTTAACTTGAATGAACTTACCTCACTCTAATGGAAAAGTGGAAAATTTTTGAAAAAACCGGAACTTTCTAGCATTATTATAATAAATAATAATAAAGGTTTTAAACCATTATTTCTGTTGAATTGAATTGATTATTGTCTCGCTCTATCTGAAAAGTTGAAAAATTCTGAAAAAACTGCAACTTTCTAACTCTATTCTAAGAGAAAATTGCCAAAAAGAATAATAAATTGTTCAATCAATGTATGCAAAACATTTAACTAACTGTAGAAACTAGTATTTTATGTATTAGAAACGATTTATATTTTAAAAAATGCAAAAAATAGTCATTAGCGCCGAAAACTCTTGCAAAACTCAATTGTTCACTTATGGGGGTTTTTGGGACCTTATAAATCTGATGGCTGATGTTTGAAAACTAATGATTAATTTGTATTCTATAGCTAATTATGAAGAGAACTGTTGAGTTATAACTCGATCCACCCAATATTGACGATTCTGAATAAAACTTACAAAAACGTCCTTTTTTCTTATGGGAAATTCGTGTTAAACTTCGTGGGGTTTGCGGAACCTCTAAATATATATTTAAGAAAAAAACTAATGTGTGTTTTGTGGATTCGAACAAATTTGGGTGGGCGATATGCATGAACATTCGAGAAAAAAAATCCAATGTTATTTTGGACCACCTTATCGAGAGGTTATAACTGCCGTGATATTTAAGAAAGCAGGATATACAAAAAATAAAAAAGGAATAGTTTATGTTACTTAAGAAATGTACCAAAAATTATTATTTAAAAAAATTTGAAAACAATTTGTTGCAAATAAATTTTTGAAATAAATAAACTTCGTAATTAACAAAAATTAGCTTCATATCGAAAATAAGATCCAGTAAGTTAGGCAAAATAAAATATAATCTTATAAAAATTATAATCATAACCGAAAATATTCTGTTCATTATTATTAAGATCTACAACGAGATGGAAAGATTTTGTTCGAATATTGTAATATCTTTCCCATAATTTGAACATTTTTTGCAAAAAATACGAAAGGAAAACGGAATCAATCAGAATTAAAAAATAAGTCTTATAAATTAAAAAAGAGATATTAGGGATTAATAGGATATTAATATTAGGATTAATAGTCTCCTTTAAAATTTTAATAATCTCTTGAAATTCTTGAAATTTTGTGAAGTACCCAAAAAATTCAAATCCTTTGAAATTCATTACAATATTGTATATTTTCGTTGTTGTAAATTGACCACATCCTTCGTCCAAAATATAATAAGATAATTAATAAGCTCGGAAAAATTATTCGTTGAATCGATTAAATTTGGATTAAAACAACTAAAAACTTTGCAATTATTGGGATAAAAAATACATAGTATGATTGAGTCAACTGAACAATTTCTTTAATAAAATTTGGAAAATTTCATCAAAGGCTTGCTTGGTTGATTTAACGAAGTATACCTAATTTTGTACAGTTAAAAAAACATTTAGTTCAAAAAAAGAAATATTTCGTTCGATTAAATAAATATTTGCTGTAACTAATAAAACGAGCCAACCGTAAATTGTAGTTAATTAGAGCAAATGAATTTGTTTAACAACATTTTCTTTAACGTATCCAATCATTTATTCAAATCAATAACATCCAGCCAATCAAAGATACTGTTATTGAATAAACAAAAGAAAATTTATTGTATACGTATTCCACTGTATGTAATAATAGTTTACAATAAAATAAGCCGAGTCTAAACGTAAAGACATTTTTCGTAGATCCTTTCTTGCGAACACTAAAAGCTGCTTTCCGAGGCCCGCTGTTTGCAAAAAGCAGGATCTGCAGATCCGTCCTTTTTACGTGACTTCGGTACACATTTTTCGCCGGATCTGCATTTTTCATAATAAATTAACCAAGAAAAATGGAAACAAATTGCGAAAAGTCATCTAAATAACTTTTCAGATAACATCCCACACGATCCTGTTTTCTTAATTATCAGGGCAGATAACTTATGACCTATCACAGGTAAGACATTGTTCTTTTTTTGGAATTACTGCAAATTGAGTCTACTTTCGCTCACCTGTGGGAAATCTTCCCATAAAGTAATTAGGTCCAAGGTGCACAGTGTTTTTTGAAACTTAAAGATTTCACTCTGAAAATCCCAAAAAAGTGGGTTTTTTTCCAAATATGTACCATAATTCGGAACCTATTAAAGATAAAAGTTTATTTTATTCAGTTTTTCTCATAATTTTAGCCACTTCCTTTTTCCTGTTGGACATTTTTCTCTGTTCTAGAAATTTTGATATGTCAAAAAAGACCCCTTAACAAATTTTACTGTCGTTATTTTTTCTGGAATTTTAAACATTTTTCTTATGCATGATCAACATATTACATATTTAATGTTTTTATATGGACTTGCCAGTCATATTGCTGTGTTAAATTATAATTTGTGTACAGTGTTCAGTTTATCACGTTTAAAAATATTCTATGAGTAAGAAGTTTTTTCCTCCTGAAACTAATATAAAACAACAAGGCTATAAAAGTTCAAGGTATCAAAGAAATGCGTATATAGTTACATAAATCATTTTAAGAACCGAAGGCTTTGCAATTGTTAATTTATTCTTGTAACTTTCGATTTTTTTACATTGCCTGTGTGAAATAAAATTTGGCCCTGGTGCATGTTTCGAATTCAAACGGAATGCAAAATAATCCCTCAGAATCTGTCTGAATCCGTGAAATTTAATCAGTCTGACTACTTTAAAATCCGATATTTGTATCCACGTCTTTCCAACTGATCCTACGTCTCCAAAAAAATTAAATTATGTACAATCAGAATGAATTCGAATTATAAACAAAATTAAAACCCTTTTAATTCAAGTAGATCACACATCTACGAAAATATATTCACTCTCTTTCCAAAATCCAAACCAAGTGAATCCGACTTTTGTAACAAAAATTAATTCCGTTCCATTCCGATAAATCCGACCTCTGTCAAAATATTAATTTTAATCTAATCCGATTAAATCAGAATTTTACGACAAAAATTCATTCCGTGCCAATCTCGTTGAATCTGACCTCTACCCAAAACTTCATTCTGATCCAATTCGACCTTTACCGAAAAATTCATTCTGATGCTATCCGTTCTCCACTAGTCTGAATGATTTTGTAAATAACCTAAAGAATGAATTTTAGATGAATGACGACAGAATTTTTTAGTCCTTCCATATTAAATCGAGGGGTTCTATTCTTTGAATCTAGCATACAATTTATTTCATCCATAAAATCGCTTGAAATCCTTTTGAATTTTTAAAATATCCTAAAAGCTTTAAAATATTTTGAAATCCTTCAGACCCGTGAAAACTGTTGATATTCTCTAAAAATTCCTGGAAACTTCGACAATCTTTTTACATCCCTTGATATTTTCAAAATCACTTGAAATCCCTAAAAGTCCCTTTAAATTTCATTACATTTTATTTTCTCCTGAAATTTTCTATAGAAATTCTTGAAAATTCCTTGAAATTGTTGAAATCCTGTAATATCTGTAAGTTCTTGGAGATCCTACAAATTCGCGTAGGTCTGGTAAATTCCCTACAAATACCTTGAAATACTTTAAAATCTGTTAAAATGCCTTGAAATCTTTGAAATTCTCTGAAAAACCTTGGAATCTTTCAAATAATCTGAAAGCTTTAAAAACCTATGCAATCCTTTCACATCACTGAAATTATTAAAAATGTTTTAAAACCTCTTAGAATCTGTTGATTATCTCGTGAAAATTTTAGAAATCCCTAGAAATATTTAAATCTTTGAAATCCCTTGACATCTTTTGACATTTTGATTTTTGAGATGGCGAATATGTTATTTTAGCCAATATAAAGAAGTTTGAAAACATGTTTAAAGGCAAAATGAAAAAGTAGTTGCATTATCAAACAATTACAAGCGCAAACTTTATTCTGAAGTAATGCCGGATACTTGTAATTTGGCACGAGAACTGTTTTTAGAATAATGCGAAATTACTTCGTATGAATTCCGGATGGAAGCAGAATCATGCGGAATGAGAATAGATTCAGAAGAAATGAAAACTTTATTTGGAATAATTCGAAATCATGTTGGAATTAATTCGGAATGACAGCGGAACCATAGTGGAATGATTAGGAAGACTCAATTCACAACAGAATCATTCGGTATGAGCTCGCGAAGTTGGAACGAAAACATTTGGAAAGCTTTTGCTAATTGGAATGAAAAACTGTCTCAGTTTGTTGAGGAATCAATCAGATATATACCGGAATGATTGCGAACTCATTTGAAATAAACTTCAACCCATCTGCAGATTCAACCTAAATGAAAAGATGGTTCATAATGGTACGAAATCAAGTCGATACAAATATCTCATTTAGTCGGATTCATTTGGATTCACGTAAATTCAAACAGATTGAAATGGATTCGTTTCCGAAACTTCCATCAGGGGGGCGTTAGTTGATCATTTTGATTGCAATATTACCCTCATAAAATGATCTAACAAGAGGTTTTTTCATTTAATTTCCAGATTATAGAAAGATTTGGGGGAAATAACAATCTTAACAATGTCAGATAAAATTGAAACTGAAGAACTTCGATTGCCTGTTCCATGGGGATTCATAGCAGCCAAAGCGTGGGGATCTCCTCAAAATTCGCCAGTCTTAGTAGTTCATGGAATGATGGACAATGCTGGTTCTTTCAACAGATTAATTCCTCTTCTTCCCAAAAGATTTTACTACGTTTGTATCGATTTGCCAGGTCATGGATTATCTTCTCATTTTCAAGCGGGAGTTCCTCTGGATTTTTTTAATTACGTTCTTTCCATAGAACTTGCAATCAAAGCCCTAGGTTGGAAAGATTTTATTTACCTAAGCCACAGTCTTGGCGGAATATTAGGGTCGTTTTACGTTTCTATCTATCCAGGGAGAGTAAAAAAAATGATTGCAATCGATTTAGGATTTCCAATAAGATACAGTGGAGATAAAATTGTTTCTCGTGTTCAAGAAGTTCTAAAAGATGCGCTTGAAAATTACAGTAATCCAGAGAAGCTCTATTCTTATGATGATGTAATTTATGCGTTGAAGTACAAGAGAATGTTTTGTTTAAACACAGAAGCCGCTGAAGAAATATTTGAGCGAGCAGTTACAAAAGTTGGAGAAAGTTATAAATATAATCGTGATCCAAGAATGAGGATGGGCCTTAGGCCTCTTTTTTATTTTGAACAATATTCAGATTTTTTTAAAAAGATCAACATTCCACTATTATTTATCATAACTTCTATTCACACTGATACTGACTTTCTGGAAATTCGTGCTATGAAGGAAGGATTTGATGTTTTGAAAAAAATTAACACTATCGAGTTTGTAGTCGTCGAAGGAAATCATGATGCTCATAACAATTATCCGGAAAGAGTAGCTCCTGTTATTCAGAAGTTTTTAGATGTCAGTATTACTAGCAAATTATAAATATCACGTTAGTTAATGAGGGAAGAGCGTTACGTATTTTTCGAAGTACAAACAAATCCATTATTTACTAAACACGACCAATGTATTATTTCAATTTGTATTTTTTGAGGGAACACGTAGTGAGGTGGTATTACAAATAATCGATAGGGTAACACAGGGTAACTTTTTTTTTATTCACAAGAAAATAGTCTTTTAATCTTCATATTATAATGATCACATTAGTTAATTAGAGAAAAGCGTTACATATTTTTCTAAGTACGAACAAATACATTATTTACTATACACGAACAAATGTATTATTCAATTTTGTATTTATTGAGGAAACACTTAGCGAAGTGGAATTAAAAATAATAGATAGGGTAACTTTTGTATTGAGAAAAAAATAGTCTTTTAATCTTCTTATTATTTATTAATTGTAAAAATCAAATTTGGATAAAGCATTCCGATTTATGGTCTGTTTTATTTAATAATGTAAGATGAATTCAAATGGTACAAATGCAATAAAGTTAATTTTGCACATTTATTATTATCTGTTTTTATACTTGTTACCAGAGATAAGAACAATTGTTTTGCTTATTGATGAAAAAACAACTTTTAACTGTGATAGTTTTACAAATATACATATAAGAATTTTCCAGTTTATTTATTATATTTGTAATACCATTTATTATTATAGTAAATTTATTAATAATTTCTCATAATTCTATGACTTCAAAAAAATGTTTGGCAAATTAATATATTTATTTTAATATTTTATTAAATTGTATACTGAATTCCATTGAATATGGTTTAGAATTACTCTCAATTCCATTCAATATTCCACTGAATTCTACTGAATTGACTTAGATTCCACTGAATTTAATTTAATGACACTGGTTCCAGACGGATTTCAATAACACTTTTACTGAATTTCATTTAATGATACTGAATTTAACACAATATTATATTGGACTTGACTGATTTCAGTATAATTAGTTTAGCGATTTCAAAATTTTTTTTGATAAATTAATATTATTTAATTCAAAGCAAATTGAAGTAAATTTAGCCAATTCTTTGTATTTCACAAAATCTTAGGAAATCTAGTAAATTAAACTTATACACGAAAAAAAATTAAAGTAAATTGAATGAAATACTCATTATCAAATTCCCCCAAAAATATTAATCGCGAATATTCTCTCTTAAGAACACCATCCACTTTCAACATTTACAATCTGGACTCTTCGGGAGTCATCGTGGCTCAGACGGTATCGTGATTGTCTCATGTTCAAAAACAGATACCCTACACTTTATAATTAACCCAATAGTACAGTCGTTCATTTTCCTGGCAGTTGATGCAACTATAAACATTCAAATAATAAAAATTTGGACTATTAAATATTTTTAAATTTCGCTAGGAAACGTCCATTACTTAGTAAGGATGATTTTGGAATTTGAGACCACCTCCCCCCTATCGTAAGGATTTGTAAAATTTATAATACCCCCCCACACATTCTTACGGAATATTTTTTATTTTTTACTGGATATATATAAAAAATATATCAATTATTTACACCACAACTGAGATTTCAAGACATTACCAAAGATTTAAAAGATTTTCAGTGATTTGAATATATTTCAACAGATTTCAAGGTATTTCAAATGACTCTAAAGAATTACAATCATTTTACGGCATTTAACGAGATTTCCAAACGTTTTTAAAGATTTCACGAGATGTCAAAGAATTTCAAACGATTTCAAGGGATTACGAAAGTGCTAAGGCATTTCAGAGTTTTTCAAGAGATACCAAAGGATTTTGACGGCTTTTAAGGATTTTAATTTATTTTAAGAGATTTCAAATATCTCAAAATAAGTCACGGGATTTCAATGGATTTTAAAGGATTTCAAAACCTTGGAATTATACGAAATCATTTTGGAATGAATTCGGAATGTCAGCTGAACCACAGTGGAATCATTCAGGAATGACTGGATTCACAACAGAATCATTCGGCATGAGCTCACGGAGCTAGAACGAAAAGATTTGGAAAGATTTTGCTAATTGGAATGAAAAATTGTCTCAAAATGTTGGCGAATCAATCAGATATATACCGGAATGATAGCAAACTCATTTGAAATTAACTTTAATCCACTTTCGAATCAGGGTCTCATTCACATATCCTAACAATTCTTTCCTAGGTTTGCCTCTGGGTACGCTGCCATTTCCTTTATAATTTATATACTTGTTTCGTCAGTCGTTCATCTTTTTTTCTCTCAATATGCCCAAACCATCGGATACGCTTCTTTCTTTTTGTGGGCTGCTGCGTAGATTTCATCATTCCACTACGCATCATCAGGCATTCTTCCTACAACCGCAGTACCACACACTTCGGTCGCACTTCCAACAATGATATCCCGGATCATAGCCCATGTGACCTCTATAAGTATCTTTATTGTTATTAGCGCCTCCCAAGTTGTTCTATATATGCATTCGTATATCCTATTCTGCAAGTCTATTCGCAGTTCCGGTTTCTGCAATTTCTCGATTTTGATTCTCGTTTGTTTCGTGTTTTTGGTTCTCTTTCTTCTCCATCCTTGACCTAAGTTCCTTTTTGAGACTAGAAGGTAATTATCAGTATTCCATTCAGAACTTCTCATAACCCTTGTATCTTTTACTAGCTCTCTCAGTCTTTCATCCACAACAACAAAGTCAATTATACTGTGGCTGTCTCCTCTGCACTAGGTGTACATGTGGATCATTACCCAGTACCCTTTCTGTACCCTGACGTTGGACACGAACCCATCCATTCATATCCCCTAGTAGAATGATTGTTTCACCATGATCGCAAGTATCTATAGTATCATTTAAAATGTCCCAGAAGGCGTTTTTTAATTCACTTCTTTCACCGTCAACTGGGGCGTAGCTTGCTATGATAAGTAATCTTCTGATTCCCACTTTCGTATTAACCCACAACAATCTGGGAGATACAAATCCATTATCCCTGATATGCTGACTTCCTCTCTTATTCATAATCAACCCGACCCCTTGACTATCATGTGATTCACTATCTACTCCTGACCATATTTCAAGTTCGCCTTTCAACTCCCCATTTTCTATCTTTCTAATGTCGCATACCTTTTTCTTTCTTTCAAGTACACCTTTTCCGGGTGCATGCGTTTCATCAACCAAAGTTTCAATCCATTCCGAGGCTACTCTATTGTTTTTATTATTCATTGTTTAAAGTGTACGTCCAACTACCACCTTTATGCGATAAAGTTATTTTGCTAGTCGAAATCATGTCCAAATTCAGTAGCTAGCCGTCTTAGGGTGGAGGTCTAGTTATAGCGTCAGTCCCACCAAACTTCGATAAATGGAGGCGGAGTGTAGAGACAGAACTGGGACCGAAAGTCATAGTTGGTTAGCGTTGTATACTGAAAAGGGCAGCAGCCTTCAGCAGTTTGTTAATATGTCTCAATACATTTCATAGGTTTCAAAATTTTACAAGTTTTATAATTTACCATTGAGCCTTTCATAAATTTCAAGTTTATATTTTATTTTTCGACAGTGAAAACTTCAACTGTTTTCTAAGACGCGGTTTCTGACACTGAAATCTGAGACGTCTTTTGCTGGCTTTCTCAAGTGGGGGTGAGCATCGGAAAAATTCTTCGTTTTCTATCTCAAAAGCCTGTTTCTTTAAAGTATTGGTATTTATTAAATTTCATAAAAATAAACGCAGGAAAAGACGAAAGGATTAAATAACAAAGTGTTCTACCGTAATTCCATTTATAATATAAAAAAGTACGACCCCCCCCCCCTCCACGACAAGCAAAATAGTTCAGTTGTCAATGATATAATGAAAATTCTAACATCACTTAAAGTTTTAAATCTAAAATTTCATAAGAGTGCTAAACCAAATCGATACAAATGTCGGATTCATTTGGATTCACGCAGATTCAAACGGATTCGATTCCTAACAAGAGGTTTTTTCATTTAATTTCCAGATTATAGAAAGATTTGAGGGAAATAACAATCTTAACAATGTCAGATAAAATTGAAAATGATGAACTTCGATTGCCTGTTCCATGGGGATTCATAGCAGCCAAAGCGTGGGGATCTCCTCAAAATTCGCCAGTCTTAGTAGTTCATGGAATGATGGACAATGCTGGTTCTTTCAACAGATTAATTCCTCTTCTTCCCAAAAGATTTTACTACGTTTGTATCGATTTGCCAGGTCATGGATTATCTTCTCATTTTCAAGCGGGAGTTCCTCTGGATTTTTTTAATTACGTTCTTTCCATAGAACTTGCAATCAAAGCCCTAGGTTGGAAAGATTTTATTTACCTAAGCCACAGTCTTGGCGGAATATTAGGGTCGTTTTACGTTTCTATCTATCCAGGGAGAGTAAAAAAAATGATTGCAATCGATTTAGGATTGCCAATAACATACAGTGGAGATAAACTTGTTTCTCGCGTTCAAAAAGTTCTAAAAGATGCCCTTGAAAATTACAATAATCCAGAGAAGCTCAACTCTTATGATGATGTAATTTATGCGTTGAAGTACAAAAGAATGTTTTGTTTAAACACAGAAGCCGCTGAAGCAATATTTGAACGAGCAGTTACAATAGTTGGAGAAAGTTATAAATATAATCGTGACCAAAGAATAAGAATAGGCCTTATGCCTCTTTTTTGTTTTGAACAATATTTAGACTTTTTTAAAAAGATCAACATTCCACTGTTAATTATTTTAACTTCTGTTTGCAATGACCTTCCGGAAGTTCGTGCTATGAAGGAAGGATTTGATGTTTTGAAAAATGTTAACACTATCGAGTTTGTAGTTGTCGAAGGAAATCATGATGCTCATAACAATTATCCGGAAAGAGTAGCCCCTATTATTCAGAAGTTTTTAGATGTCAATATTCCTAGCAAATTATAATTATCACGTTAGTTAACGAGGGAAGAACGTTACGTATTTTTCTAAGTACAAACAAAGCCATTATTTACTAAACATGAACAAATGTATTATTTCATTTTGTATTTTTTGAGGGAACACGTAGTGAGGTGGTATTACAAATAATGGATAGGGTAAAATAGGGTAACTTTTTATTTATTGAGAAGAAAATTGTCTTTCAATCTTCATATTATAATAATCACATCAGGTTATTAGGGAAGACCGTTACGTATTTTTCTAAGTACAAACAAATCCATTATTTACTAAACACGTACAAATGTATTATTTAATTTTGCATTTTTTGAGGGAACACCTAGAGAGGTGGAATTACAAATAGTAGATAGGGTAACTTTTTATTTATTCAGAAGAAAATAGTCTTTTAATCTTCATATTATTTATGAATCTGTTTTTACACTTGTTACCAGAGATAAGAATAATTTGTTGGCTTATTGATGAAAAAACAAATTTTAATTGTAATAGTTTTACAAATATACATATACAAATTTTCCAGTTTATTTATTATATTTATTATACCAATTATTATTATTATAGTATTCAAGTATGGAAGTCTTAAAAAATATGTGCTTATTAATGAAAAAAATATATTTTCAAGAACCGTTGAAGGTTTGAAATGCAATCATTTGATTTCTTTCTCAAAAGTTAGGTACATTTTTCAAAATGGGTATACCAAGTTTTTAGAAAGAAAAAATTGTTTATATTTTCATTATGATAAAATATGCATCACAATTATTTTTTTTTAATCAATGGTTTTATAACTTTTTTAGAGTATAAAGTACAATGATTACTTTTGAATAGTGCCGCTGCAAAGTTATTACATAATTTTGCATTTCCCGATAAAATTATGCAACATGCAATAGAAGCCAATCAACATTTTCTATTGTTACATGCAATAATGTCATGCATATGTATATTAAAAATTTAAGACGACTTTGACCTTTACCCTCATGTGAATAGAAAAAATGATTAAGAAACGTCAAATGGTTCTCGTGCTTTTACCGAGCAAGCTGGTTCATCGGACTCTAAAAAGGTGATAAAAATGATCTTATTTCGTCATATCATTTCCAATTGTTTTTTAAATTCTGATAAGAAATTATCTAATTTTTTATAATTATGCCATTGTGTGAGTGGAAAATTCTCGAAAACCTCATCACTATAATATAAGTAATCAATTTGCACATCAGACTTCCCAGGAATTTGATAAAAATTTTTTCCCGGAAAAAAATGTACCTACGATAATCAAAATTTTTAATTTAAAGAAAACGGTGAAACTTGATTATACATTTAAAATCATGTAAAAATTCCTGTAATTTTAAGAAGAGGACACTTTCGAACTTCAAATCACATATAAATTGATAAATTAATTATCGGCCAGACACAAAATTTGATTAAAATTTAAAAACTCCGATTAAGTGGAAATGTGTTGAATCAGCTTCGCTTTTTTTTTATCGGAATCGACATTTCTTGCAATTAGGTGCTTATATTTAATTAACTTAATTAATTTCAGTCAATTTAAATTACACTTGATACACTTGAAGCTTTTTAAAAACTACTATTTATGCACGAGTTAAATCATTTCATTTTGCCTCATGACTTTCATTTAATTAATTTCTACTCTTGTCCCAAAATACCATAATATTAGCTACCAAATTTAATTTTTGCATACCGTGAATAACTGAATTCAAAGTAAATTCATAAGAATTTGGCCGAATTCATTTGAATTTGACTAAATTAAAAATAATAATAGATGATTTTATAAAAATTCAGCCAATTTCAAGGCGAATTTAAATAAATTCCAGTGAATTTGACCACGTTTTTACTAATTAATTACTGAGTTAAATAAATTCGGAATCTAATTGCGAATTGATTTCATTTCAATGATTTCATTACATGAATTCTATATTGAATTCAAATGTATTAGAATGAATTTTACTGCATTCCGGAGTATTAATTAAACTGAACTCTGTGAAATTCGGCTGAATTCAAGTGCTCTATATTTAATGCAAGTGAATTCAATTGAGCTCTACTACATTTTACAGAATTTGCAGGGCATTCTTTTCAATATTACTTAATTCTTCAGAATTTTGTGACTTCAAATAAATTTGTGGCAAATTAATATTATTTAGTTCTAAGTCAATCGAAGTGAATTCCGGCAATTCTAGCAAGATCAGCTAAATACAACTAAATTCTACTGAATTGTATTGAATATTTTATTGAATTATATACTGAATTCTATTGAATATGCCTTAGAATTATTCTCAAATCCATTTAATATTCTACTGAATTCTACCGAATTCACGTATATTCCACTGAATTTAATTTAATGACACTGGTTCCAGACGGATTTCAGTGACACTTTTACTGAATTTCATTTAATTGTACTGCATTTAACAAAATATTATATTGGATTCGACTGATTTCAGTATAATTAGTTTAGCGATTTCAAGAAAATTTTGGATAAATTAATATAATTTAATTCAAAAAGAATTGAAGTAAATTTAGTAAATTCTTTGAATTTCACAGAATCCCAGGAAATCTTGTAAATTCAACTTATATATCAACAAAATTCAAAGTAAATTGAATGAAATACTCATTATTAAATTCCCAAAAAAGACTGATCGCGAATATTCTCTCTTCAGAACTCTATCCACTTCCAACATTTACAATCTGAACTCTTAAATATTTTTAAATTTCGTTAGGAAACGTCCATTAGTTACGGAAGAATGATTTTTTGGAATTTTAGAACTCCTGCCCCCTATTGTAAGCATTTTCATCATTTTTAAGACCCCCCAACCTCTTATCTAAGAGTTTATCTTTTTTACTCAATATATAAAAAATATATAAATTATTCCCATCGCAAACGACATTTCAAGACATTACCAAAGATTTAAATGATTTCCAGTTATTTGAATGTATTTCAACAGATTTCAAGGGATTTCAAGGCCTAGATTTCCAAATCTTTTTAGGGATTTCACGAGATCTAAGAGAAGTTTTAAACATTTCAAGGGATTACAAAAGTTCTAGGGCATTTTAGAGGATTTCAAGAGATACCAAAGGATTTCGATGCATTTTAACGTCTTTTAAGGACTTTAGAACGATTTCCGCGGATTTTAATTAGGAGATATCAAAATATCTAAAAATAAGTCATGGGATTTCAACGGATTTTAAGGGATTTCATTTCATAACGAAGTATTTTCACGAGCTTTGAAGGATATCAGGGAATTTTAATGAGATTTCGAATATTTGAAGGGATTAAAAGAGGTTTAAAAATATTTCAGGAGATTTCAAAAGATTTTCAAAAATTTTGAAGGAATTTTTTAGGATAATGCGAAACTACTTGGAATTAATTCCGAATTAAATCGGAATTATGCGGAATGTGAATAGATTCAGAAGAAATTAAAACTTTATTTAGAATGATGCGAAAAAATTTTGGAATTAATTTGGAATGACAACGGAACCGCAGTGGAATTATTCGGAAGGACTGGATTTACAACAGAATAATTCGGAATGAGTTCGCGAACTCAGAACGGAAAAATTTGGAAAGATTTTGCTAATTGAAATGAAAAACTGTCTCAAAATGTTGAGGAATCAATCAGATATATACCGCAATGATAGCGAACTCATTTGAAATTAACTTTAATCCGCCTGCGGATTCCCTCTGAATGAAAATTTGGTTCATAATGGTACAGAATAATGTGGATGCAAATACCGGATTTAGTCGGATTCATGCAGATTCAAACAGATTTAACTGGATTCGTTTCCGAAACTTCCATCGGGGATTGCAATATTACCCTCATAAAATGATCTAACAAGAGGTTTTTTCATTTAATTTCCAGATTATAGAAAGATTTGGGGGAAATAACAATCTTAACAATGTCAGATAAAATTGAAACTGAAGAACTTCGATTGCCTGTTCCATGGGGATTCATAGCAGCCAAAGCGTGGGGATCTCCTCAAAATTCGCCAGTCTTAGTAGTTCATGGAATGATGGACAATGCTGGTTCTTTCAACAGATTAATTCCTCTTCTTCCCAAAAGATTTTACTACGTTTGTATCGATTTGCCAGGTCATGGATTATCTTCTCATTTTCAAGCGGGAGTTCCTCTGGATTTTTTTAATTACGTTCTTTCCATAGAACTTGCAATCAAAGCCCTAGGTTGGAAAGATTTTATTTACCTAAGCCACAGTCTTGGCGGAATATTAGGGTCGTTTTACGTTTCTATCTATCCAGGGAGAGTAAAAAAAATGATTGCAATCGATTTAGGATTTCCAATAAGATACAGTGGAGATAAAATTGTTTCTCGTGTTCAAGAAGTTCTAAAAGATGCGCTTGAAAATTACAGTAATCCAGAGAAGCTCTATTCTTATGATGATGTAATTTATGCGTTGAAGTACAAGAGAATGTTTTGTTTAAACACAGAAGCCGCTGAAGAAATATTTGAGCGAGCAGTTACAAAAGTTGGAGAAAGTTATAAATATAATCGTGATCCAAGAATGAGGATGGGCCTTAGGCCTCTTTTTTATTTTGAACAATATTCAGATTTTTTTAAAAAGATCAACATTCCACTATTATTTATCATAACTTCTATTCACACTGATACTGACTTTCTGGAAATTCGTGCTATGAAGGAAGGATTTGATGTTTTGAAAAAAATTAACACTATCGAGTTTGTAGTCGTCGAAGGAAATCATGATGCTCATAACAATTATCCGGAAAGAGTAGCTCCTGTTATTCAGAAGTTTTTAGATGTCAGTATTACTAGCAAATTATAAATATCACGTTAGTTAATGAGGGAAGAGCGTTACGTATTTTTCGAAGTACAAACAAATCCATTATTTACTAAACACGACCAATGTATTATTTCAATTTGTATTTTTTGAGGGAACACGTAGTGAGGTGGTATTACAAATAATCGATAGGGTAACACAGGGTAACTTTTTTTTTATTCACAAGAAAATAGTCTTTTAATCTTCATATTATAATGATCACATTAGTTAATTAGAGAAAAGCGTTACATATTTTTCTAAGTACGAACAAATACATTATTTACTATACACGAACAAATGTATTATTCAATTTTGTATTTATTGAGGAAACACTTAGCGAAGTGGAATTAAAAATAATAGATAGGGTAACTTTTGTATTGAGAAAAAAATAGTCTTTTAATCTTCTTATTATTTATTAATTGTAAAAATCAAATTTGGATAAAGCATTCCGATTTATGGTCTGTTTTATTTAATAATGTAAGATGAATTCAAATGGTACAAATGCAATAAAGTTAATTTTGCACATTTATTATTATCTGTTTTTATACTTGTTACCAGAGATAAGAACAATTGTTTTGCTTATTGATGAAAAAACAACTTTTAACTGTGATAGTTTTACAAATATACATATAAGAATTTTCCAGTTTATTTATTATATTTGTAATACCATTTATTATTATAGTAAATTTATTAATAATTTCTCATAATTCTATGACTTCAAAAAAATGTTTGGCAAATTAATATATTTATTTTAATATTTTATTAAATTGTATACTGAATTCCATTGAATATGGTTTAGAATTACTCTCAATTCCATTCAATATTCCACTGAATTCTACTGAATTGACTTAGATTCCACTGAATTTAATTTAATGACACTGGTTCCAGACGGATTTCAATAACACTTTTACTGAATTTCATTTAATGATACTGAATTTAACACAATATTATATTGGACTTGACTGATTTCAGTATAATTAGTTTAGCGATTTCAAAATTTTTTTTGATAAATTAATATTATTTAATTCAAAGCAAATTGAAGTAAATTTAGCCAATTCTTTGTATTTCACAAAATCTTAGGAAATCTAGTAAATTAAACTTATACACGAAAAAAAATTAAAGTAAATTGAATGAAATACTCATTATCAAATTCCCCCAAAAATATTAATCGCGAATATTCTCTCTTAAGAACACCATCCACTTTCAACATTTACAATCTGGACTCTTCGGGAGTCATCGTGGCTCAGACGGTATCGTGATTGTCTCATGTTCAAAAACAGATACCCTACACTTTATAATTAACCCAATAGTACAGTCGTTCATTTTCCTGGCAGTTGATGCAACTATAAACATTCAAATAATAAAAATTTGGACTATTAAATATTTTTAAATTTCGCTAGGAAACGTCCATTACTTAGTAAGGATGATTTTGGAATTTGAGACCACCTCCCCCCTATCGTAAGGATTTGTAAAATTTATAATACCCCCCCACACATTCTTACGGAATATTTTTTATTTTTTACTGGATATATATAAAAAATATATCAATTATTTACACCACAACTGAGATTTCAAGACATTACCAAAGATTTAAAAGATTTTCAGTGATTTGAATATATTTCAACAGATTTCAAGGTATTTCAAATGACTCTAAAGAATTACAATCATTTTACGGCATTTAACGAGATTTCCAAACGTTTTTAAAGATTTCACGAGATGTCAAAGAATTTCAAACGATTTCAAGGGATTACGAAAGTGCTAAGGCATTTCAGAGTTTTTCAAGAGATACCAAAGGATTTTGACGGCTTTTAAGGATTTTAATTTATTTTAAGAGATTTCAAATATCTCAAAATAAGTCACGGGATTTCAATGGATTTTAAAGGATTTCAAAACCTTGGAATTATACGAAATCATTTTGGAATGAATTCGGAATGTCAGCTGAACCACAGTGGAATCATTCAGGAATGACTGGATTCACAACAGAATCATTCGGCATGAGCTCACGGAGCTAGAACGAAAAGATTTGGAAAGATTTTGCTAATTGGAATGAAAAATTGTCTCAAAATGTTGGCGAATCAATCAGATATATACCGGAATGATAGCAAACTCATTTGAAATTAACTTTAATCCACTTTCGAATCAGGGTCTCATTCACATATCCTAACAATTCTTTCCTAGGTTTGCCTCTGGGTACGCTGCCATTTCCTTTATAATTTATATACTTGTTTCGTCAGTCGTTCATCTTTTTTTCTCTCAATATGCCCAAACCATCGGATACGCTTCTTTCTTTTTGTGGGCTGCTGCGTAGATTTCATCATTCCACTACGCATCATCAGGCATTCTTCCTACAACCGCAGTACCACACACTTCGGTCGCACTTCCAACAATGATATCCCGGATCATAGCCCATGTGACCTCTATAAGTATCTTTATTGTTATTAGCGCCTCCCAAGTTGTTCTATATATGCATTCGTATATCCTATTCTGCAAGTCTATTCGCAGTTCCGGTTTCTGCAATTTCTCGATTTTGATTCTCGTTTGTTTCGTGTTTTTGGTTCTCTTTCTTCTCCATCCTTGACCTAAGTTCCTTTTTGAGACTAGAAGGTAATTATCAGTATTCCATTCAGAACTTCTCATAACCCTTGTATCTTTTACTAGCTCTCTCAGTCTTTCATCCACAACAACAAAGTCAATTATACTGTGGCTGTCTCCTCTGCACTAGGTGTACATGTGGATCATTACCCAGTACCCTTTCTGTACCCTGACGTTGGACACGAACCCATCCATTCATATCCCCTAGTAGAATGATTGTTTCACCATGATCGCAAGTATCTATAGTATCATTTAAAATGTCCCAGAAGGCGTTTTTTAATTCACTTCTTTCACCGTCAACTGGGGCGTAGCTTGCTATGATAAGTAATCTTCTGATTCCCACTTTCGTATTAACCCACAACAATCTGGGAGATACAAATCCATTATCCCTGATATGCTGACTTCCTCTCTTATTCATAATCAACCCGACCCCTTGACTATCATGTGATTCACTATCTACTCCTGACCATATTTCAAGTTCGCCTTTCAACTCCCCATTTTCTATCTTTCTAATGTCGCATACCTTTTTCTTTCTTTCAAGTACACCTTTTCCGGGTGCATGCGTTTCATCAACCAAAGTTTCAATCCATTCCGAGGCTACTCTATTGTTTTTATTATTCATTGTTTAAAGTGTACGTCCAACTACCACCTTTATGCGATAAAGTTATTTTGCTAGTCGAAATCATGTCCAAATTCAGTAGCTAGCCGTCTTAGGGTGGAGGTCTAGTTATAGCGTCAGTCCCACCAAACTTCGATAAATGGAGGCGGAGTGTAGAGACAGAACTGGGACCGAAAGTCATAGTTGGTTAGCGTTGTATACTGAAAAGGGCAGCAGCCTTCAGCAGTTTGTTAATATGTCTCAATACATTTCATAGGTTTCAAAATTTTACAAGTTTTATAATTTACCATTGAGCCTTTCATAAATTTCAAGTTTATATTTTATTTTTCGACAGTGAAAACTTCAACTGTTTTCTAAGACGCGGTTTCTGACACTGAAATCTGAGACGTCTTTTGCTGGCTTTCTCAAGTGGGGGTGAGCATCGGAAAAATTCTTCGTTTTCTATCTCAAAAGCCTGTTTCTTTAAAGTATTGGTATTTATTAAATTTCATAAAAATAAACGCAGGAAAAGACGAAAGGATTAAATAACAAAGTGTTCTACCGTAATTCCATTTATAATATAAAAAAGTACGACCCCCCCCCCCTCCACGACAAGCAAAATAGTTCAGTTGTCAATGATATAATGAAAATTCTAACATCACTTAAAGTTTTAAATCTAAAATTTCATAAGAGTGCTAAACCAAATCGATACAAATGTCGGATTCATTTGGATTCACGCAGATTCAAACGGATTCGATTCCTAACAAGAGGTTTTTTCATTTAATTTCCAGATTATAGAAAGATTTGAGGGAAATAACAATCTTAACAATGTCAGATAAAATTGAAAATGATGAACTTCGATTGCCTGTTCCATGGGGATTCATAGCAGCCAAAGCGTGGGGATCTCCTCAAAATTCGCCAGTCTTAGTAGTTCATGGAATGATGGACAATGCTGGTTCTTTCAACAGATTAATTCCTCTTCTTCCCAAAAGATTTTACTACGTTTGTATCGATTTGCCAGGTCATGGATTATCTTCTCATTTTCAAGCGGGAGTTCCTCTGGATTTTTTTAATTACGTTCTTTCCATAGAACTTGCAATCAAAGCCCTAGGTTGGAAAGATTTTATTTACCTAAGCCACAGTCTTGGCGGAATATTAGGGTCGTTTTACGTTTCTATCTATCCAGGGAGAGTAAAAAAAATGATTGCAATCGATTTAGGATT
>JAABKJ010002328.1:0-28316 GCA_011634705.1 Andricus grossulariae
CGACAATTGTTCCTGTTGCGCACTCGAGGCCTGACGTAGTTCTTCTTGACTTCGAGAAACGAACCATGTTCGTTATCAAATTTTCGGCACCAGCTGACAAAAACATCATAGCCAAGGAAAATGAAAAGAAACAGAGGTATAAAGACCTTATGAGGGAGTTGCGACGGTTATACCCGAAATATTCTATTAAGCTAATCGTCCTGATCATCGGCGCTCTTGGAGGTGCCAAGCTTTCACTGGTCAATAACATGAAAAGCATCCCTGCGTGTCAACAAAATGAGAAGACACTTGCGGGGAAAGTGTAGAGGACGGTCGTCCTTGGGTCATTCCGTGTCCTTGAGGTGCACGAAACTTTTGTCGGATCATCGTATTAAGTCAAGCTCCAAAAAACCAAAAAAAGGATGTGGCTTATATACGAGTAAATACAACATAATTTTATAAAATCTGGAATAATAATTCTACCTATACAACGAAATTTTGTTCCAGAAAACTGACTCTCATCAAATGTAAATATCTCAGAAGGATACGTTTGACGCATTTAATCTAAGAGATAACGATTATAATATAGATTATATAAGCTAATGAAGCGCTGGAATATACATTCGTCACATTTTTAATAAAATTCTACTTTAATAAGTTAATCACTTTTTCCTCTAATTTGAAAAGATGAGGATTGTCTATACTCTGGTCTTATCCTTGGCGGTTATTCTCAATTTTATTGGTGAATATAATAATATATAATATTTCTATGATTTGTATTCATTTGTTAAGTTTAACGCAAATCAGAATATTTTTGATTTAATCTGTGTGGAGCGATTTTGCTTGAGCTCATCTGTGCCCGTCGAAATTTAGACGTGCACATATTTTCTAACATATTTTTCTAACTGTGCACATATCTGTGGATACAAAACATAGAGTGTACACTGTGCACTGAAAATAAAATTTAATTCACTCGAGAATAGCTATTTGTGATATAAGTTCGCAAATTAGGTGATTGCTTAAGTGTTTGAAACTTGCATTATGAGCTGAAGGCAGATGCTGCAATCACATGGGCAGCAAATTGCCTATGCTCTCGCGTATCACCCGCTATTTTTTTGCAAAATTTATCCGAGTAAATTATGTAGCAATTTTTCCACTTTTTCACTAAATTTCTCGTCCGTATTTATAGTTCAATAAATATCACTTTGTCACTTGTAAATATTGGTCTAAGTACTCAAATACGGAGACTTTAATCATTTTATTTAATCAATTACATTTCCTTTGCAGCGTATACATGTAGGAAATTAATAATTATGTAACATTCAAAGATTTAAGTTGTTCGAAATTGTTTCGGAATTGGTCACTTCTCACATGCTATATATGTTTTGAAGAGCGAATATTCCATGCATGCGTTACAAAAAATTTGCTAATGGTAATCACAGAGTTATGAATCACCAAAATAGATGGCAGTTGAGAAATAATGCCCCATACATTAAAAGGCTTCTCATTTTGAAGTTTCCAATATTAAAAGTTTTTATAAAGTACATTTGAAAGCGTTTAACTTATCTCATTGACTAAAATATAAATTATTATTAACATGCAACTTTCAGCATTGCTATAAATAATTTAAGCAAACTAATAAAAAATCCTAATTCATTTCTCGCGGAAAAAATTATCCTTCACCTTATAATTATCGAAATAGTTTTACAGGCTTCCTAATTTCTAGAAAATTGTTTATACTTAATGTTTAGCTTCGTTATAAATAATTAAGTTAACAAATAGAAAATTTGTATTGCTTTTCACGAATTTTGTTCATCTTGTATTTATCGTAATAGCTTACTCGATTTTTTGTGCTGTAAAACATTATTCAAAATTAATATTTATGTTAGTTACAAATAATTTAGGTCAACAAATATAGAAGTTCCATCTTTTTTTGTATGAGCAATCCTTTTTCATCTTCTATGCAACGATTTTTTTCACGAAAAAGTATGAAAATGGTCTAATTATTCATTAAAATTATTTATAATAAATCTGTATGTTGTGTCTTGAGAAATATTATGTAGGATAGTGATTTCTAGAAGCAACTTTGACAATTCGACATTATGAAAATGAAAGCAATGAGATTAAAAATCAGTAAATAAAAATTCAGGGAGGTGAATGCCTGCTTTGAGCGCGTCATTTATTGCTTTCGTGGAATACTTTTTAATCCGACGTTTTCCAGACCTATTGAAAAGCACCTGAATGTGTTTTCAGACTGGTTGTAGATTGGTTTCAAATTGAATCACTTGGATGATAATAATTGAGGGATTGGCCGATTTCTTCGGATTGGTTTGAATGAATTCCTATCTGAAACTTTTGGCAGGTTTATAAACTTTTATATTCGAACCAATTACCAAAAAATTCAGGATTTTTTATTGTTTGTGAGATTTATATGCGTACACTAAAACTGAAAAGTTTTTTCTATGGCATGCAGAATTGGATGAAAATGTTACAAAATTTTAGAAAAATGTAATTCTCTGTTTCTTGTTTCAGAGTCAAGTTCAACGTTCGACTGTTTACCTAATGGCGACCCTATTCCTGGTGTTCCTCGTTGCAGACCTTCTCTAGAAAGCATTTTTCCTCTTGCCAGACCTCAGTCTCCAGAAAGGACTCTTCCTCTTGCCGGACATCATTCTCCAGAAAGGACTCTTCTTCTTGCCAGACGCAATTCTCCAGCCAGGACTCTTCCTCTTGCCAGACCTTATTCTTCCCCTTCTGCCGATTCGCCTATTCGTGGCAGGCCCAGGTCTTCTGCTGCCATGCAGCGTCCTTTACTCATATTTGGCTTTAAACCTGAAGATATTAGATTCGTGCGACTTATTCCCCACAAGAATCCGAACCGGATATTCCAAATTCGAAAATACGCTTTTCCTCCCGATAAAACAATTCAGTTGAGAACATATAATGATGTCCTGAAGCCTGTGCCAACCGAACAACAAATTGTATTATCAGCGTCCAATGGTGACGTCTTTGCAATATTTAAAAAATCACCATCTAAAATGATTCTTTGTGGAATATACGCATGGGTAAATACACCCTTTGGTTTGAAGGAAAAGCGAGTGAAAGTAAATATGCACAGCGGTGCGGTTGTTAAATTGACCCAAGAAGAAATCACAGAATCTGT
The DNA here is from genome assembly GCA_011634705.1 of Andricus grossulariae. Classification (NCBI taxonomy): domain Eukaryota; kingdom Metazoa; phylum Arthropoda; class Insecta; order Hymenoptera; family Cynipidae; genus Andricus; species Andricus grossulariae. The sequence goes on from JAABKJ010002328.1 coordinate 3,143, forward strand.
ATTAGGCAATGATAGCTTAATCGCAAAGAGTTATAGAGTAAGGCATGTGTAAATCACAATTCTTTACACTGTCGATCCGATTTTAAGTCATCTGTCATTATGCTTCCTCTCTGTTTATGCAAACACATTTAAAATTAATGATCAAAACATCGACTACTTTTATGTTTTGTTATTTTGAATTCCCTTTTTCTAAAGGTCTTTTCAGAAATGCATTCTCATCACTTTCCTGACGCTTCGCGATCAATTAAAGTGTCAATCATATAAAATGTATATCCTAATTACTTCTGTATCTTGAACCGAGACTGCTTATTCAGATATTACAAAATGAAATACAAATTTAATTCGTTATCAATGTTTTGTTTTTGTTACCCTAAGCCTGTGTCCGTTTTATCTGCAATTTTTCTGAATACGCACACATGTTTCCATACCATCAAAACGCAGGTCTGCCTAATTTTGAGAAGGGAAGACAATTTTTCATGGGCAATTTGCTTTCCACACTTTTTCAGAACAAAGCTTTTGAATATCTATTTAATCTCTTAAAAAATTTATAGGCAGAGACCTACAGACACAGTCTAAGCTGTTTAAAAAAAAATCGCTTCTTAAGATTCCTTTGCACAGAACATGTAAGCTTCAAGGGTCGTTTATAGTATAAGGTGTCCATCTATGAAATAAATTACCATCTGATATTAGAAATGCACCTTTTCTGTATCACTCCAAAAATCTTTTTTTTATTAGGTACAATACTTCTGATGCGAAATCTGTTTTCGCATCATTCCGAATCCAGTCCGTTTGAGTCCGCGAAGAATTTTATAAATTCAATTTAGGTCAGTCCGTATTATTCCAAGTTTCATTCTACATGAGTCCGACTAACTCCGCAGGGGCTTATGTATAATTACATTCCGAATAAATCCGCCAAATCCGAACTTTTGAGAGGAGTTCATTCCGAATAAGTCCCACTGACTCCGTAGGAGTTTCTGTAAAATTGCAGTCTGAATCAATCCGAATAATTCCGAATTTTACTACAAAATGCATTCCGAATGAATCCGAATGATTAGCAATTTATAATAAAAATAATAATTCCACTTGAATGCGCGTAAATTCGACATTTTCGATCAAATTCATTCCGATTGAATCCGCATTATTCTGGAATTCACGCAACAATACGCCCCTCCCCCACGCACACAGCAATATAAACAGGAGAAATATAAAGAATAGAATATTAAAGGAGATTGATTCCGTGTCATTCCAAATTCAAGCGCAATGTGGCAATTGTATTCGGATCGAACCGGAATGCATTCTGACTGTTGACGGACAGGCTCGGAACCATTCGGAACGTACTTGAGTCATAAGCCGCGTTTTATTTTGAAAAGTGTGGATTTATTCGGACTGAGTTTGAAACGATGCGGAATCAGTCGGAATGAGCTCGCGTTTTGGCAGATTCAGGCGGAAGGGTCATTGTATTTTGATAAGTGCGGAATCATTCGTAGTGAATGTGGAATAGCACGGACTAAATCGGAATAAACTTGCGAATTCATCGGAATGAGAATTTCATTCCGATCGATGCGAAATCACTCGGACTGAGTACTGAATGGCAGGGAATCATTTGGAAATAACTCTCGTCAGTTGACGGATTCAAATGGAATGAGAATTTCATTCCGATCGATGCGAAATCATTCGGACTAAGTGCTGAATGGCACGGAATTATTCGAAATTAATTTGCGCCTTGTTGGAGAGTCAGGCGGAATAGAATTTCCATTTTGATATGTGCGGGATCATTCGTAATGAAGGAGGAATGGCATGAAATCATTCGGAATGAGCTCGCGTCATGATATAGCCTATTACGCCGGATTTAGACGGAATGAAAATTTCATTCAGATATACGTGGACTCATTCAGAACGAACCTGAGACATCAATTCGGACTGAAAAAAATTAATTAATCGTAATCGGGCGGAATCTTTCGGACTGGATTTAGCTTTTAACCCGTAGGTCGAAATCAGTCGGAAACAGATTCCACATTCGTTCGTAATCGATCGGAATGAATCGAAGTTCTTCGGATTCAAACGGACTCAATTTCATTCCGAAACTTTCACACAGGTATGGAACATTAATCTGTCTCACACCGAAAGATCGTTAGGTAGCAAGTTTTCTATTCTCTTTAGTACAATATATCATGAATTTTTGACGATTTTTGTTCATTATTTCAACCAGTATTAATGTAAATCTTTAATAAATAAGTCTAAGTATCACATCTGTGTATGAATCGATGGCAACATTTAAAAGATTTACCTTTGAACTAACATAAAACGTGTTGAACTATGTTCCTCACGATTGTTTATTTTAAAAAGCATCCTTTCACCAATATTCTTTTCTCAAATACTTTAAATTGTTAAGGAATTAAATATCCAATCCATTTTGTCATGGAGAAGTTCAAAGGTAAAGATTAATAATAATTTAGGGCCTCGCTTCATGAGCTGTTTATTTGGTCAGTTAAGTAATTCATAATGTCATTAAGAGAAAAAAATATATTACTTAAATGTAGTTTTTAGCAATTTTTGAAACCTCGAACAAATTATAACCCTCAAAATGCGTTTTGTTCTTCTTAGGACTGATTGTATTTCAAATCTGAGATTTTAAAAAAGTTTAAAAAAAAGTTTAAAAAATTATGGGGAAGACAAAGTGCAATAAAATTGAGTAGAAAAAAGGCAGGCGCCGAGAAAAAATGCTTCAAGAAGAGAGCGAACTAAGAAAAATGCTTAAAGATCCTGTGCAACATGCTGTCTCTCTAGCTAAAGAACGAGAAAAATATAAACAAAGAGAACAGGATGAAAACGTTTTATTTATTCAAGATTGAGGAAAAAAAGAACAAGAAGAGCGAAGAAAAATGAATAGGGAAGCTGTAAAATTTATCGCGAAAAAAAGAAGATTTCTACTTCGACATGCCTCACGATACCTTCGGAAATAAGTGCGAATAAAAAAAATATTATCTGTGATAATACTGCACGGGAACAAGTTGCAAATGTAAGTAGGCAACAGAAAGTAGGCCGAAAAAAAGTTTTTCGGTTAAAAAGCAAAACTGTTAGAGATTTGAAGTATGCTAGACTACAAAATAATGATCTCATGGAAGCTAACAAACGTTTACAGCGAAACATATGGCAGCTCAACAAAAAAACTTTTCAAAGCAAAAACTGCTTTAGAGTTGTCACCAAAGTCTAAAGTAAATAAGCTTATATAACATATAAAACAGAAATCGAATTTCGCGTTTGAAGCTCGATAACATGCAATTATATGAAAGCTTTGTGCGTTGCCTAAGCGCTCAGCGCCATGCCCGAAAGCTTAGCGCTTATCAATTCCAACGCGATTACATGGCGTTGTTCGCCCGTGTAATTCTTTTTCTGCGTAAACTCACGCGAGAGCAATGTAAAGGGTGAAAAAAAATTCTGTGATAAATTCCACTCCGCAGGTATAAATATGTACCCAAATCTGACTTAAGTCGTCGTAGCGCAAAAACTGTTCATAATTTGAGATTTTGCTATGAGGATTTTTTGATCAGGAGAGCATAAACTAAAAAATATCAAAAACTTTGAAAATTCCACTGGGAACTTCTTTACCATGTACTTGGTGCGGGGTCCTTTGAAGTTAAGAGTACCCGATCTGATACACTAACCTGAAATTTTGGATATTTTATTTTATTTCGTGATACTGAAAGGTCTTTAATCGAGAAAAGAATGGAACATGACTGAGAAAATACATTCTGCACTTGAGAAATATTACTATTCGTACATTTATCACTTACTTTTACGTTTAGAATATTTTCTCGAAAAAGTTGTATGGATTCCCATGACGTCATGCTAAAATACTCCATTCAAAACAACGAAGGCTTTTCCCTCTTAGAGCCTCTTTTTCATTGATTAGCCACTCACGCGAAGGAGAGCGTGCAGGGATCTATGGGAGGTGACGGAACTGAGCAATTTGAAATAGCTGTGTACGGCGGATTTGAAATAGAGGAGACTTCACTGTATTATCCAATAAAAATATTTACTAAATATTTTCTAACATTTATTTTGTATCGAAATTGTTTAAACAAGTAATTATTTTTAATTAGTTAAACATTTAAAATTATTAAGCAACGGCATTTTTGTGAATAAAAAATTGTTTTTATCAATAACAATATGTACTAACAATTAATTTTTTATAAAAATTGTTCAAAGAGATAATTATTTTCAATTATTTGAAAATTTAAAATTATGAAGCATTATAAATTTTCGAGAAACTTTTCTAACTCATAAATTGTTTTTATTGATAACAATATTTACTAAAAATCAATTTTTCATGAAAATTCTTCAAACAAATAATTATTTTTAATTATTTAAACATTTTAAATTCTGAAGCATCAAAAATGTTTTGACCAATAAGTTGTTTTTATTGATAACAATATTTACTAACAATTAATTATTTTATTGAAAATGTCTGGAAGTTCAGAAAAGCAGTCAGTAACAAAAGTTAACAATAACAAAAGTGTCCAGGAAAAGTTCACGTTTCCTTGGACAGTTGACGATTTTATGAACTCCGATCGATTTCTAACCGAAAAATTTGAAAGCCTGGCCCTTTCTAGAAATAATTAATTTAAAAAATTTCAGAACGATAGAAAGAAATTTGAATTGTTTTTAATCGTTCCCAATCGGGCCAATCGGTAGTAGGATTTTGAGGTTATCAAGTGGCAATTTGATGGCAGCACATTCTTCGCGCGGGAATTATTTGAAAACGTTTATTCACTTATTTCGAGGCAACACATTTTAAGCAATATGTTCACTAAAAAATAAAATAAATTTATAAAAAACATGTAATTCAATCAATAAATTAATTAAAATATTTTAGGTACAGAACAATTGAAATTGTCTGAGAGTAAAGCTATTCAGATTCTTCCTCGCCTTCTAATATCCTACGGATATTAGCATTGTTACTTGTTAATTCGTCACTCTCTGCCCCACTATCACTCTCTCTTGATAGCAGGTTCGAGCCGTCCAATGTAGGGTTCAACACTAAATCATCGTCGGGAAAACCCTCAAATTCATCTGCCCCTTGTTCTTCTCCTTGTGATGGGCGCCGTTTTCCCCCTTCTGTAAATTAAAAGAAAATAATTCTTGTGTGTCGAAAAAAATTATTTCAAATTACTATTTAAATTAATAATTACTGACATGTGGGTCTCCTTGCAATTCTGAAATTTCTGCATATATATATAGCCCTTTACTTTTTCGAGTTCATTGTCAACGGCTTCGTCGGACATGTTCAAAGTCTCAAGCCAGTACCTTGCGATGTCTGAGAAAAAATATACAATTTTTTTATTTACATGTAAGGTCCCATAGTATACGCTGCATGCCTCGATTTTGAAAATTGCAGCAAAAAAAAAAGAAATCAATAGTATAAAACTATATGTGCTCAATAAAATTATGAAATAAAAACCTTTAATGGCCAACACTCTGGTTGGGTACAACATTTTCGGCGCTCTTGACAATGACCCTGGCTTGCTTCTGTTAATAGTTCTACCTCTAACCGTTGCATTTTTTAACTCCGCGGATTAGAAAACCATATCACGCAATATTTCTACAAATAATGGTGATGAATTGGAGTTGAAAGCTTTATTGCACTTGCTCCGTGCAATCTAAACTCCCTTACCCATATGTTACCGTCCGCGAAGAAAGGGACCTAATCATCATCCCCACTACTCAAATGCTGGCTTGCGGACTCTGCTACGACCGCTTGTCCTGTAAAATTCAGCTTTGACGCATTAGGTCCCTTTCTTCGCGGACGGTGACATATGAATCTGTGATCAATGTCATCCATATGTTTGAAATGAAAGTAAAGAGAACAGGGAGGCCACTCAAGACTCCGAAAAAAATCCCGATTATTTCCCGGTTTCCAACCCATTTTCCTGGTGCAACATTTTTAATTTAATTATTTAAGCATGAAGGACTTCAACTGGAAATTCTCTAATTATCGAAACTTCAATACTACAATGAGCTTATTCGATTCTGAATGTAGGCAATCTATAATCGTTCAAGTACTAAAAGGCTTTCATATTTAATTGCAGAATTTTGAGTTATTTAAATATCAATCAAAAAGGTTGAATTTCCCTATCTTTTAATTGTTCTAATTCGAACGCTTTTTATTTCAAATGGCTCCTTTTAATTTAAAAACAAATTATTTAATTTCACTCGCTATTAGTTTCCAATTTTCCAAAACAATTTTGAATTGTAAAGTGTTAAACTAAAATTATTCAATTCTAAGCCATTTCAATTAAAAATTCTTCAGCTATTTTGAATTGTTCAATAACTTTTCAATTTACGTTTGTACAATGGGAAGTGCTTCTAATTTCAAATCCTGAAATTTGAAAAAATTAAGTTTGAAATTATTCAAACTTGAAACTGGTTAAGTATTACATTTTTCAACTTAAATCTGTCCAATTTTGATAATTTCAGTTTAAAAATATTAAATCTTCAAGGATTTAAATTAGTTTTTTTTAACTAATAGGCTAATAATTTAAAGTAAATTCATCAAATCCAGAAGGACTCAATGAATAATTATTGAATTTCAAATTTCAAATACTATAAATTTGCAATTATCTAATTTATCAATTTTCGATTTAAGATTATTCAACTTTGAATTTTATCTCTTAAAGTAAACATTTAAAACTGTACATTTCGAAATAGATTACGAACGTTCGGAATTGAACAATAAAACATTGAAAGACTTAAAAATAAACATTTTACAATTCAATACTTGAAAATTAAAAAATTCCTAATCAGACTTTCAAATTCAAGAATTCAAAATTACAAGTGCGTCTAACAAAAATTTCGAGCGAACTCATACAATCCCAGACTGCTTCATGTGTATTGAAACTAATAGTTTATAATAATCTCGGTAAGAAAATAAATTAATTGCTGTCATTCCATGGTTTTTCCCCTATCCCAAAAAAGAATTTCGTTTATAGAAATTATTATAGGTAATTTACGTTATTATCAGAATTTCTCCGATATCCTGTAAGCAGGTATGGAGATGCGGCCTTGTTTTCAGTCTGTTTATTGAAAATCCTAGCTGAGAATTAAACAATTGCTTCAATCTGTATGCTATTGTCTGGTTATTATATAAAATTGTATTCAATATATTTACCTTCGAATTCTTCATATTTATCATCCAACTTCTGCAGTAATTCTTCATATATCTGCCTCCAAGTTCCCTAGCTTCCAGTCGCTTCTCATCCACGATTCTTAACTGATGATCTCATAAGCGAGTGAGATTCGGAACTATTTCCTCAGACTTCAAATATCGTTGATGACTAAAAATTTTATCGCATGACGGATTGTCCCTCGACTAAATTCTTGGTTCCTCATGGCCCATGAAGCTTCACTTATTTTTACTTGTAGCGTGAGCTCTTTGACGAGGTAGATGGGGTGTTATGTTTTTTTTTAGAAAAAAACTTGACAAATTTGACTTTGACTTAGATGAGCTACTTTGTAATGCTAGTTGTTCATGCTGTAAAGCATCAGATGCATAATTTTCTGACGAAGAAGAACTACTTAACGACAACTTGCCGAGATTTTTCGTCTGTAGCAAAAGAGTAGGCTTTGACTTTGACGAGCTACTATTTAATGCTTATTTAGGCTGTAAAGCATCAGATGCATCATTTTCTGACAGAGGAGAACAACTTAACGACAAATTTTCGAGATTTTTCTTCTGTGCCAAAGGAGGCTTCAACTGAGATGAGCTACTTTTTATTGCTTGTTTATGCTGTAAAGCATCAGCAGCTGGTACAACATATTCTGAGGGAGCAAAACTACTTCACAAGTTGTCGACATACATCTGTGTCGAAGAAGGAGTAGACATTGACTTAATAAGGCTCTTTTTGAATTTTGGTGCATCATTGTCTGACGAAGCAATTCTTTTCTTCGAAGGCTGCTGCATATTTTTTTCAGGCAAGGGGACATTTTTTCTTTTAGCAAGTAAGTCTTCTTTTTTTTATATGCTTCTCAATTTCGAGAGAACTTGAAATTAGTACAGCCTTCTGTAGAAATAACAACAAAAATTATGTGAATTATAAAGATGAATCTAGTTTTTAATAACGACTTTTGATTTCGTGGAATCTTAATTACTCTCTAAGTAGATTAAAATTCAACTTAAGTAAGTCCCAGTATTTTTCCAATTTTTCTTTTAATATCAAATTTTGTCTACAATAAAGTTAGTAAAGTGCTTTTATCAAAGCATAATTAAGTGAGGTTTCCAAATTTTGTTTAAGACTTCCTTTAGAACTTGAAAACATTGTTTAATGTGTATTATTATTCTTTAATACTTACATCAATCGTGCAACGGCCTGCAGCTACGCTTGAATCTGACGCCGAAGATTCGAGATATCTAGCATTAAAACGTCAACGTTGCTCTCGTACAATTTCTTGCGTTTCCGGCAAAGTTTCTGTTAAGGAAAGAAGGAAATAATGACAGCTCATTTGCAGGAGAATTAATTACTGACAAAATCTTATAAAATCTTTTAACATATCTTCAAAATGTTATAAATCCGCTTGCAATGTATATGAACTATCTGGATCATCCTGACTGACATATATGTATAAAAATGGAAACAAAATTATTTCGTATCTGCAGCGAACAGTATAACTGTTGTGTGGTATTTTGTATCATCTCCAAGAACTTTGTACGTACTTTTTGTTCAAATTTACTTCTTCGGGTTTAGACACTAGCGGGGGGTGCCTGAAATCGGATTCGGAAATTATTTTCTTCTCTCCACGTCGACTTCCTTCTAGCCACTGGTTGTATACTCGTAGTAGTACATTGTTCCGAATTTCGAAAACCATCAATCTATATCACTTTGTAAACCTAAAACACTTAAAAAATGTCCACAAAGTTACGAAAAATGCACAAAACATCGCGAATTTGTAAAGAAGCGTACTGCTCATGTGCAAACTTTTGAAAACCGTTTTTACCTGGATTGACCAATAACATAATTCGATGGTTTTGTGACTGTGTTGAGGGAGTACACAGCATGATTATGTATCTATCATTATATAATAATAATATAATTAATATTTATGTTTATTGTTATATATTTTCAATTTAAATGTTCTCAGTCCGATTACAGTTCTTCATTGTGCTTTCGCGAACTTGATTAAAACAATTAGGAACATTAGGAATGGAAACATATTGGCTAGCAAGATTTTCTTCTGGAAAATTCGTCACCAAGATTTAAATAACAAAACACATTTTATAACGACAAAAGCTATCCTTGTAGATTAATCTCAGAATTTCGGTTACATAACTGTTAGAAAATGTGTTTTGTTATTTCATCTTGGAAGCGAATTTTCCAGAAGGACTTTCTTGCTATGTTTCGTAAATGTTCATTTTTGTTTTGTGTTTGTGTTACAAGGTATGTAACAGAAACTATGAGATGAATCTACAAGGATGGGTTTTGTCGTTATAAAATGTGTTTTGTTATTTGAATCTTGGTAACGTATTTTCCAGAAAGAAATTTTGCTAGGTTTTGTATATGTTCAATTTTTGTGTCAGACTTGTCACAAGTTATGTAACAGAATCTCTGAGAGGAATCGAAAAGGGTGACTTCTGTTGTTAGAAAATAAGTTTAGTTATTACAATTTTAGTACCAAATTTTCTCGAAAGAAAGTTTTCCGGGTTTACGTGTGTTGAGATTTTTCGTTAGATGTGTTAAAAGTTAGGTAACAGAAATTCTGAGAGGCGAAAATAGTAACTTTTTTGGACAACGTGTTATCTTATGTTAGGCTTGCTTAAAAATTTTTAAGAAAGTAAGTTTGTTGGGTTTCGCCAATGTTCAGGTTTTTTTTCCTTTTTTTACAAGTTATGTTACAAAAACTCTGAGAGATGGAGTTTTTTTATTGTTTGACCTTGTTAATAAACGTTAGAGAGAAGGATTTGAAATTTGGAAAAGTTTCGTAGGTTTCAATTTTTCATTTCGCAATAAACAGTGAAAGAGCGACAACTTGATGGGGAATTACCTCATATGGGAACTGAAGTGTGTCCCCTAAAAGCACACACGCTTGAGACACCGACAAGTGTTGTATAAGTGGTGGGACACCCTGTATATACACACATACACATATATACTATTTTAGTCGAGACATTGAAAATACATACTTTTATAAAAACTAGAATATTATTTATTTCCACATAACTAAATTTTTTTACATGAGACTGACTCTTATCAAAGGTAAACATCTGAGAATGAAAACCTTGACGCCTTTAACGTAAGAGATAGCGACTATAGTACATATAGTATAAGATAATGAAGCATTGGAATATTCACTTATTACATGGTTAATTAAATTCCTTATTAATACAATAACTGATTTTTTCTACAATTTGACAAGATGAGGATTGTCTATATTCTGGTCTTATCCTTGGCGTTAATCCTCAATTATATTGGTGAATATAGCAATATATAATATATATTGTAATATTATTTTTGCGATTTAATTAGCAATAAAATGCATGCAAAATTTATACGTGAACCGATGTCGCCCTTCTGACTGTGCACATGACTGTAAAAACAAAATAAAGGGTTTACATAGTGCACTGAAAAGAAAATGTGATTGTATCAAAAGAAAATTGCAGCATGAGCTGAAGGCAGATGCTGTAAACACACGAGTAGCAATATTGCATCGATTTGCAAAATATATGTGTTTCAAAGTTCGCATGCCCCAATATTATTCTCGCACAGACTGTTGGATTACAGCACTTTGTACATCATTTAGAGGCATGGAAACCCCTACTTCCGAGGTGGGTCTTGCAAAATAGTATATTGTGCTATAAGTGTGGAAAATAGGCAGTTCTACACGAGTGTGAAGTTTGCTGTATGTGCCAGAGTGCGAATCGAAAGGGAGTTATGGGCGAAGATTTGACGAGTTAGGGGTGAGTCGATGGCAAGCTTCAATGAGGTACGGTCACGTACACACTTCACTTACGGATTTGTTTAAACTTTGACTATAGGTTGTTTGGAATGTTATCTAAGCCTTGGTGAAATTTGAAAAATATTGTCTTCTCTGAGCTGAGATAATTAAGATCAAAGTTGAACCCTTATACAAGTAAAGCCTATCCCAAGCATAGGAAAATGTTACATTTCTAACTCTAACTCGTAAACTATTTTTACTGTTTTTTTTTTAAACTAATACATGTTAGAAGGGGGTTTCATGAAGATTTTAAAAAAATTTCAGAATTTTTGTCCTCTTAGTTTGAGAATGAGAGGTATGCAAAGTTTGAGAATTGCGAATTATTTGAAAAATGAAACATGTACATGGTAGCTATCCGGCAACGCTGTCGGAGCACCTAGCGGGTCCAGCGCATGCGCAACATCTTTCAATTTTTAATGAGAAACTTGCTTTTTCATAAATTCACCTTTAACTACTAATCGATCTGTCATTTTCAAAAAATATCACGTTTTCATTTTCAGTCAAAGAGCACAACTGTCAAAGCAGACACCATGAAAAATGCGACGTTGCCGTGTCTACGCTCAAATCTTGAGGAGTTAGTATGTACTCGTCTGCATACCTAACTTCTCTATGTGTAGTGTACAATCATAGCCAACAATTTTCTTTCAACTCTGACGGGAAATTTATTGATAAAACGTTATACCGGCATAATTATGCGTGACCGTGCCTCCTCAAATGAGCAAGAGTTGGTATTGCAATTCTTCTTTTGATATTCGACAAACCAAAACAAAGACATTAAATCCTAACATAAACTATAATAATCGAACGACTTCATTCATTAATTCATTTATTCACTCTGTCCACATTGAAGCTGCCATGTTTCCGTTCGCTCTTCATGTATTTTTGTCACACAACTTTTTCTATAAAAAAAAAAATAATTAACTTAGCGCGAAACCGAATGACTTTCTAGTATAACTCGATTGCATTGAGGCGATAACAATTAGACTGGACGGAATTAATCAATGTGTAACACACACAAAAAAAGCTTGAATCTGGCATGGAGCAAATTTAGACAGAAAACAATTGCGCTTCACACTTGAGTTAGATTTGGCCATCTTACCTTATAACACGGTGTGCTTGAATATTGATAAATTTTGACTAAAATGGATCTAAAATCTGCGAACGCAAAAAGTATCTATATCGATTGGACATCAAAAGTCAGCTAAATTTAAAATCCTAGCTGCTCCCTTCCGCGAATTATACAGATTTTGAGATTTCTACATAACAACCTGTACTACAAAGCTTGCGTAATCGAGTTTGTTAAGTACAACGCTTTGTTAAGTTTACTTTTAGCCAAGACCTGGACCAACGACGAGGACGTAGTGGCTGAATGGTCCCATTTTGTTTTTTTTTTTGTTGTTTTTTGTTCTTTTCAACTTTTATTGTATTTTTTATTTATTATATATTGAATGGTATATATAATAAATTATATATTCAATAGAATTTGAATAAGTGTTTTTTAACAATATTTAGAACTATAGATTAGTAAATAATGTTTACAATTATAAGGGAAGCCAAGAAAATTCTATTACTGCTCTTAATAGTTGTAAGCCGTAAGGAGTATGATTTGTACTGTATACATGTTACCTTCTAACGTGCCCAGAATTTTTAAAAATCACGAAGTATAGATTCTCCGCTTTGCTCTGACGAATACCCTACTCCATTATTGTTTTCTATAAAACGTTAACTTTCTTTTACGTCAGTAAGAATTTCGTGAATTTTTAGTGTTTCGGAAAGTTTATCGATGCGTTTCAGGGCTTTATCTAATTCATTGAGGTAAGCATCAGGTAAAAGTCCAACTTTTCCAGAGGTAAGACAACAATGAACAATTTTATTCATTGCTTTATATACAGTAACATAGGGTATAATTTTGAAAAGTCCTACCACTTGATATATTTCCAGACCTATTAGTTTTTCAGCTTCTTTTAATAGCGTTCTACACGCATATCCTTCAAGGGCGTCCCCGTGGTAGTTTTTTTAGATAAGATTTAGCTTTTTAGGCCACAACAAAGCTTTATGTTGACGTACAAGAGGAACTAATCCTCTTCAGAAAAAAATAGGAAGAATAATTGTACTATGACACTCTTTACTATACTTCTTATTTTTACCATGCAAGACAATATTTTTAATAATCTGCTCGCAGATCTCCATATGTTTTCAATTGCATACAACTGTTTATTGTGGGAGTATCCATTTCACTCGTTGATGTGATACAGTCACTACTACTGTTTCCAGAAACTGAATCACCTCTTAAAGTACTTAACGACACAAAACAATATGGACAGGGATACATGGAGGTAGCAGTTTGCTGTCCATTAATATTTAGTCAGAGCTTAAAATCTACAACGAATTTGAACGGAACATTTTTCAGTTTTGTTAAGTCAACTAGAAGCTTTAAATTTTCATAAGTTTCTTTTATTTGTGGAACTATACATAATAATATTAATTTATCCACACTACTAAGCTTACCTCTTTTACCAATACTTCCACCTTCAAAGTACAGTGATCTATTTTTACAGTCATCTTCATCATTTGAACTGAGCTCGCTGCTTTCGTTATCTTCGAGATTTTACTTTGGCGAGTAATTGTCAGGAAGAATTTTTAAGCTTATCTTTAAAAAACCTTGATCTCCGTCAGCCATAACTTTGACAATACAATTCCCTTCCAAAAAAGCAATTCTGCAGCATCAGCATAGACGACAGGCCATTGTTGTCATTTATTTTCTATGTTTTCGCAGTCAAATTCAGCCAAATCTTCTTCATAAATATCTTTTAATGCTTTTGATTTTTGCGACATATGCTGATAGTAATTTTTAGGGATTGATATTCTACCTACATTACACCTTAAAAAATTTGAGATTTTTTTCATCTGATTATGTGATGCTCCTATTTTAACTCGAAAATTGTCCAGATTTTCTTCACTGAATGATACATTTTTCATTATTCCATCATGAAGAATAAGTTTTCTTATTCGACCACCTGTCGCTAAAGTTACACTTGTACTTTTTTCATTTGTTTCAATGGCGGAATCACATTTATTTTTTATAATGGAACTGGCGAGTTGTTCTTTATTTTTATCAGGTAGCTGTTGAACTAGTTTTAGTGAATTTTCTTTAGGACTCTTACAATGATGTCTTATAACTTTGTCTATTTGTTGATAATATTTATTACAGAGCCTAATAACATCTGGATGTTATGCATAGTCTTCTGATAAATGTGTCTGATTATAGTTGTATATAATCAGTAAGTCATTCTGATTTTTCAGCCCTAGCATCTACAGGCCCAAAAAACCATCTTAGCTTTCTTTACCAATGCGTCAACATGGACTTTCCAGGTTAATTTAGGGTCAAATATTACTCCTAAATACTTTGCTGGTTTTAAAGATTCGACTTTCCTACCGTAGAATATAAGATTTATAAGGTTAGGCAGCTTCTTTATTCTGGTAAAATGCATGAGTTCCGTCTTGTGTGGATTAAGGAAAAGAAAAAGCGGTCTCTGCGCCATTACTCTGCTATGTTGAGCGCTGACTGTATGAGTTCCACTAAGGTGCCCTTATGCTCCCTGTCACCAGGATCACCAGATCATCTATGTAGCCTTGAGTTTAAATAACCGACTCGTTTGAAACACGAATCAGGTCATCAATGACAAGCGCCCACTGGGTGGATGAAAAAACTCCACCCTGTGGGTATCCCCTTCAAAATATGGACCTCACATTATTACCATGTAGTTAAGTATGTACCGTTCTGCTTTTCAACATGGAGTGCATTCACCTGTTTACGGTGTCGCTATTTCCTTGTGTTTTAGTAGAACCGTACATGGATACAATTGTGGTGTTACTAAATGACTCATCTATGTCTAGAAACAATGAAATTGCTACTTCACCTTGCCGCATTATACTATAAATGTCGGAGCTGATCGCATAGAGTACTGTTGGTAGATATGTATTTTTGAGAGGCAAATTGATTGATTACTAATTTTTCTTGTGTTTTAGGCATGAACGAAGTCAAACTGATCGGTTTAAAGGAGTTTGCCTTATAGTAGGTATCTGTACCCAGCTTTAGAGTAAAGATTGCCTTAACCGTCCTGCATGATACCGGGGTGTATTCCATTGCTAAGCATGCCCGAAAGATGCCGCGTAATTTACCCACCAAGGACTGAAATACTTCTTGAATTAATGCGGGGTATATTTTATCATCTCCTGCAGCTTTAAATGATTTAAATTGTTTAACTACCCATATCATCTTTAACTGAATGACAGTACGACTGGCTAATTTCAAATCATGCAGTCTGGCTGTAAAAGGTGGTCCTCCTGAAGTACTCATGGGCCGCCCCCTTATTTGTTTAATCAAACTCCTAGCCCGGGAAGTGTACCCTCATCAGTTGCTACATGATTTCATTAGTCGTCTCAGCCATTTCGCCAGATGGCAATAATAATACCTTCAGCTGACATGATAAGTTACCGCTTAAGGTTTCCTGGAATCTAGCAGTGTCATCTATATCCTCGATTCTCTGACAATACCCTCTCCGAGAATCTCTTGCGCAATTTTAATATCATTATTCTATTTTTTCAAGGTTGCTCTTTACAAGTCCCAATTCCCATTCTTTTTAGCCCTGCAAAAAAGGCGTCGAGTACCCTTTTCAGGTCCTCAAGTCTAGGAGTCTACCAGGGTGCATCCCTGTCTGGTTTCCTAATATGAAGAGGGCAATTGTCCTTATACGCCTTGTCCATACCTTTTTGTAGGGTGTCGACAGCAAATTCTATTTGTTCGAGACTTGATTTTGCCCTGTATATCGCCCAGAAAACTAATGAGATCTTCCCTGTAAGTATCTCAGTCAGTAGCTTTAGGGTTCCTATACTTTTTAACCGCAGGTCTATGGGCTGTCAAAGAGAAACATATCTGTCTCTAATCCGATAGTCAAATCAATAATTAAGAAGGAATCTAATAAAGACTCGCCTCTGTCGTTGGTGTCCTTACTACCTCAAGTCGAATGATGTGCGTTAGCATCACATCCAATAATCAATTACCATCCTTTTAACGCAGCAGTAGTCCATCAGATTTCTTCATTCCTCAGATAATGGTGGGACCTGGGAGTCAAATGGTAGGTACGCTAAGCAAATTACCATAGGTTGGCGCCTGCCATAAATGACTGATCCGCTCTTGTTACTTAAGCCTAGGTAACCCTAGTAAACAGGCAGTCTAGATAAAATCCAGATTGGAAGGGGGATACTTAGTGTCCATTTTAACGTCCAGTTGTCCCCATAGTGATGACTGCAATCGACCTTCTTGAGTCTCTCGACAACTGCTGCTTTTACAATGTAGTTCCGCCATATTTCAGGTTAAATTGAATATGGTGGTAATCATTCATGCCATATAAAGGTTGAAAATATTAAATTCAATTGCATTATTATCAGAGACCGGAAGTCCTAGACTAATTTAAGGTCCGAATGTTAGTAAATACCGCAACACACCATCTTTGTTTCACATTTATTTTGTATATGAATATTTGTTGGATGTAATAATTTATTAAATTATTGTAATAGTTTCAAAAAATTTCAAACTATAAGTATATAAAACTGTTTACTGCCGATGTTTAAATTCCTTATTTTTTTTAATATTAGGAAATAAAAATCCAGATAGGTCAACGCGCGCTCTACGCGACTGCATTTACTGCTAGCGGGGTATACTTTTCAATTTGACATTTTCCAGGGTACCTATTGAAAAGGAGTTACATGTGTGTTCGGGTTGATCGAAGATTGTTTTC
Organism: Andricus grossulariae; assembly: GCA_011634705.1. Classification (NCBI taxonomy): domain Eukaryota; kingdom Metazoa; phylum Arthropoda; class Insecta; order Hymenoptera; family Cynipidae; genus Andricus; species Andricus grossulariae. The sequence continues at coordinate 19,930 of JAABKJ010002328.1, forward strand.
AGTTGGATGATAATTGAGGGATTTAAAACTTGCTTCTGATTGGTTCAAAATTAATTCCTATTTGAAACTATCGCCAAGGTCATAATTTTATATATTTGAACCAAGTACCGCAACATAAATTATTTTCAATAATAAATATTATATAAAAGATTACATAACCTCAAGTTTATTTTTATAACATGCGGAATTGGATAAAAATGCTGCAAAAAGTAGGAAACTAAATTGACAGTTACAACCACATTTACAACTTATGATATGCCAACATACGAATATGTACTTCAATAATAATGTAATTCTCTGATTCTTGTTGCAGAGTTGAGTTCCCAGTTCGATTGCTTACCTAATGGCGACCCTATTCCTGGCATTCCTCGTGGCAGCCCTTCTTCTTCTGACAGATATTCTCCAGAAAGGACTCTTCCTCTTGCCACACCTAATTCTCCAGAAAGGACTCTTTCACCTGCCAGACCTCATTCTTCTGCCAGGACTCTTTCTCCTGCCGATACATTTATTCGTGCCAGAACCAGATCTCCTGCCAAGGATCGTCCTTCGCTCATACTTGGATTTCATCTTGAAGAACTTATATTTGTTCGACTTATGTCCTGCAAGAATCCAAGCCGTATATTTGAACTTCGAAGATACTTTTTCTCTCCCGATAAACCAATTCACTTAAGAACATATAATGATATCCTTAAGCCCATGCCAACCGAAGAGCAAATTGTATTATCAACATTCAATGGTGATGTATTTGCAATAGTAGATAAATCAAATGTTCAGACGCTTCTTCGTGGAATATACATATGGTCAAATACGCCTTTTGGCACGAAGGAAAAGCGAGTGAAAATAAACATATACAGCGGTGCGGTTGTCGAGTTGACATCGAAAGAAATCTCGGAAACTGCATTAGGCAACTGGAACGTGATCGCAAAGTATTATAAAGTATGGCATGTGTAAACCACAATTTTTTACACAGTCAATTCGATTTTTCGAAATCTGCCTGCTGCGACGGCACATTCTATTCATGCGCTGGGCGCGCGTCTGTCGGATCTTGCGTTTTACGCTCAGTCTTTATGCTTCCTCCGTTTTCGCGTTTGCATAGATATTTAAATATTAACGATCAAAACATTGACAGCTGTTATATTTTGTAATTTTTAATTCCTTTTGTTAAAGTCTGTTAAAATGCCAAATTTTATATATTATGAGAAACTCTATCATATTAAATGTATGTGTTCTTAATTCCTGTAAATCGGACCGCGAATGCTCATTCAGATATTAAAAAATGAAGTACAAATTTTATTCATCAATATTTTTTTTCAGTCGCCCTAGGAAATGTGTACAACAATTTTTTTTCAAATAATTTAAGAATTTTCCTTTTTCACATACATAATATGGGGCGTAATTTCTCAATTGTGCGTGCCTACTTAAAAAATCAAAGTTATTCCATCTAATCAAACTTCGGCAAAGTGCTATGCTAGTGGATAGCAGTTTTTTGGGAAAGATTATTGTCATTTCGATAAATATTTACCGAGGGATAGGGGCTGAAAATTTGGAAATGTTCGTGGATATCGTCTACTGCACTGGACATAAAAATTCTTGTTTCAAAGAAGTACTCCTTTTTTGATTTTTTTTTTTTTTGACTAGAAAGAAAACTTGACCTTTTTCTCTCATCTCATCTCGAAGTGCTTAAACAAAAAATCCAAGCTCTCGTTCTGGCATAAACAAATTTTCAACAAACGTGTCCTTTAATGAAAAAGGTAAAATGCACTTTTGACCTCAGTTTTTAAGGTAAAATACTCTTTCTTCAAAAAACTGTTACGACCAATAAAAAGGGCGTGAAAAATCGAAATTGTAGTAGAAAACATTTTTTTATTGCTACAAAATGAAATAACTAAAGCAGATGGTATATTCTCAAAAAATATGTATCGCATTTTTTCGGAATGTTTCAATTTTGAAGACTTACAAGTGAAAATTCTTTGATTTCAACGATGCGGAATTTAACATTCTTCGAGATAAAATAGATTAGAATAGTTTAGAAGATAAAATAGTTTCATTTTTTAATAGCTTAATTTATTGTATCAAAACAAAAGTGGTATATTTTTATTTAGAAATATAAATTTTAATATGAGTAACTGCAAGAAGTGTTTCATTTTTTAGCGTCACAAATGTGAAAAACTAGGGGACAATTGAAAAATCACGAAATTTGAAATTCCCAGAAAGTCAAATATTCGAAATAGAACATTACGGAAAATGTTTCATGATGAAATAATAAACATGTCAGTTATAAATTGAATAATTATTTCTATGAACCAAATGAATTTCTTTGAAACTACGAAAATATGTATAATATGTGTATTACTAATATTATTTTATATTGAGGAAATCAGATCATTTTATAGCTAAATAAAGAATTTATAATAAAATTTCATACAATCTCAAAGGGAGAAATATCTCAACCGGACACCTTCAGCCCTTATCAAGAACGGATCTCCGCGTGTCCATACTAGGACCGCATTTCCAAGAGTCCGCGTCCTAAACCTTAAGAACAGCAACGAGTCACGACTTTTTGTATTATTTGTCCTATGTGCACGTGTATCACCAGCTCTTTTTTCCGTATGGTGGTTTTCAGGCAAATTTGTGGATTACTTTTTTTAAAAGGATTTAAAATATTTTTATTTTGTCGGTATGCAAGTTAACCATCTCCAAAAAGCACATGCGCGTTTATTTAATCCATTCGCAAAATAGATCGATGTATCCAAATGACATGGCTCCATCTCGGAAAAAATAAATTAAGTACTTTGCACATCATTTAGAGACATGGAAGTCAATACTTTCGAGCTGGGTGTTAAAAATAATAATTTACTTATCCGTATTTAGCCCAAATTTTCTTGTGGTTGTTTGAACTATTTTTTTTTTAAATTATATATTTGAAAAATAGGTTAAGCAACTACCACAGGGTCCTCTGGTAGCAACTGCCATCCATGAAAATGACATTGACTCCTAGTAGAACGGCGGCAAATCACACCTATGACCACATCTGACGCATCCATCTCGCAAGTGCATTGGCATGCTTTCCGCACGCAGTAATGGTCTTGAGATTACGGACCAGCGATAAATTCGCACCTCCGAGACCATCTATCAAAAGGACAATTATTTTAACCGAATATTTTTAAAATTCTGCCGCTGCAGCACCCTTGTATGGTCTTAATATCTATCCTCTTTTTTCTTCTCCTTGGCAGTGAAGTTGTAGTCGATTTGAGCCGAGAATTCGATCACGAATATAGTTTGTTTCTCGAACTCCTAGAGAGCGACGTCAGGCCTCGACTGTGCAATAAAGACTGCTGCCTGAAACGCGTAGTTGCAGTAAATTCGGCACTTCTCGCTCTGTCGTTACCGTGTGAGAAGGGCATCTGAATAGTATTTGTCAAAGGTATTCAGGATGTGCATGACATGCTTTGCATCTTTCGCTGGAAACTTCTTGCTGTAAAATGTATTTACGGTATACTAAAGTGGAAGTGATACCGTCCTAACGCGCTTAAATGAAACCCTCTGTGCCTGTATTATGTCCGGATGATTTATGGAAAGCAAACGCCAGTTCCTTCCTTCTTGTCAAGGAGCTATTCCAGGAAGTTCTCATAAATTCCTAAAGAATGTATCCACTGGTTTCAATTTAATGTATAAATACGGTGTTCAAAATAATTTTACACAGATTTTCTTGTGTTCAAATTGGAAGTTTATTTATAAAAATAAAATATAATAAGAAACAATTATGCCCCTCGCAGCAATAGGATATACCGGGATATCCCATTCAATCCCATTTATCTTCCAGGGATAACCCGTTGGATATCTCGTAAGGCGGAAATTGGCATATTACCACCCAGCTGAAAATTCCTTTACAGCAATCTGTGCAGGAAACTGACAGGTTCCTGTACAGGAACCTGGGTATTCAATTATCTGTACAGGTTTCTGCATTATCGTAGATGTTGCTACAAGAAATTCCCTAGGGAGGATCCTGTACATATTCCTGTGCAAGTGAGACACATTTGCGAAAAGTATTTATGAAGGATTCTGTACAGTTTCCTGAGCAGATACTTTTTGCAAATATGTCCCACTTGCGCAGGAACCTGTACAGGATCCTCGCTAGGGAATTTCTTGCAGCAATATCCACGATAATGCAGAAACCTGTACAGGTAATTGAATACCCAGGTTCCTCTGCGGGAATGTGCCCAAGTTCCCTCGCAGGATCCGCGGCAGGAACCAGCGTATCAGGAACCTGCGTACATTCCTGCACAGGAACCTCCAAAGTAACCTGTCAGGTTCCTGCACAGGTTCTTGTACAGGAATTTTCAGCTGGGCAGTATATCCAGGATATCTATGGGACGTTTCTGGGATATTGAAATGTCCCAAGTAGGATATTGAAATTTGTGTAGATCCTACTAGGAACACTTGAATATCCCAGAAACGTCCCATAGATATCCTGGATATCTTGGGTATATCCCTGGGGTATCTCAATTTCCACCTTGCGGGATATCCGACGGGTTATCCCTGGGACAACCGAGGACATAAATGGGATAGAATGGGATATCACGGTATATCTTATTGGTGTTATATATAGCACTAGTCCAGAGTAACTTAACATATTTTCAATATCTAATCTAAATAACTAAAAGAATCAGGGTTCCGTTGAAATGGCTTACGGCGCGAACACTAAAAATTAGTTTTCTCTTCTTGTATTGGGGATGTCTCACAAATATTTGTCAACAATAACCAAAATGTTCACCGGAGAGGTTTGAAAAAACTATTTTCGATTATTAAAGAAAACCAAATTTCAAGTCTTTCTCGAAAACGAAACAAGAATTTTTCTTCAAAAGTTATCATGAATATGATTAAAGATTTGTAATATTACAAAAAAAAAACATTCCGGCGTGGAAATATGCGATACTGAATCAATCACGGTTTGATAGATACTATTAGATACAAGAATAGAGAAAAAAGTTTTAGTGCACCGAACACTCGGTTTCAGTCCAGTTTCGGGAGTTACCCGCAAATAACTCGACTGAGTACTCGCGCACTGCGGCTCTTCCGAGGCGAGGGTCGCAACCGTCTCTCGCCCTGCGCGCTGAGAAACTGCGTGGGACAGCAGTTCTAGAAAGGCCTAGACCGGGGGGACAGAATCCGAGAGTTGGGTGTATTTTCGTATCTTTGATTTGAAGTCATTCCAACGAAACCCTGGAATGTTATAATCAACTTTTCCTTTTATAAATTAGCACTTTCCTTTTCCAATTATTCTGATTCGTGACCATCACATTGGAAAAATTACATTCGTCCCGGAGGATATTTTCTATATGCATCTCCATATTACGTGTAAAGTTTAATTTATTTATCAATGGGAAATCCGTAGCATTTGCTCGTCGTAACCTCCTCGAAGCATTTCGGTAACTTTTCCATTGTTGGGGCTCAACAACAATCATATCCGACATTTCACAAACCAGTTTAAGGAATTCTATCAAGCCCGAATCTCCATGGTTAAGATGAATCCACATAGTAATAGAAAAACAGAACGCTACATCAAAACGAGTCCTTTTTATGCTTTCCAGATATTCAGAAAGAATGGTTTTGCTCTCTTTAGATAAAAAGTCTAAACACTCGAACTTTATTTTAGGTGTAGAATTTTGCGCCCGTGCTCTATCGATCAATATCGGATCGAGATCTACTCCTAAAAGTGAAATATCACATTTTCCATTAGGTGATACGTTATTCTCGAGGAAATTGTAGAGCATAGATGACAAATTCTGTAAACAAAATTTACAGACATGTATAGTGTTGAAAAGTATTTGGATAATTTATTTTGTTTATAATATTTACCCCAGCATTACAGCCAATATCCAGGGCACTGTATTTAGAATCTAAGTTGCAAGAAGACCATATGCCTTGTGGAAGTTGTTCAATGCGTTCCTGAGCAGGATGAAACGTATAGTAGTTTATGAAATTTCCATATCTGTGCCCCTCTGGATCTGTTTTTTCTACATTTTCTTGCTCTCTGTCCATTATAACTAGATTGTTGGATTTATTTTCAATACCAAATTTGAGATGGTTTCAAATTAATCTACGTAATTTTTGCAATCAGTTAGGAAGTTGCTGAAATAAATCATTATTGTTAGTTCATTCAAAAGTTACATTCTCAAGATTCATAATATATAAGCCATATGATAATTTTCAGTCAAACTAGGATAAACAGATGTAATACCGACACCTTAAAAACAAATTTTTAGAAAAACGACAATAGTAATTCATGTTTATATTATCTTGTAACGAAGACGACTTCATATGAAGGGGCAGATTTTTTCTGTTTTTCAATACTACCTATTAATATTGTTGTTCTTGTTCAAATTAAGCACTTGATATATTTATTTTAAAAAATTTTACTGTAAGGCAAAGAAAAATCTAGATAAAAAATCCTGCACAGGAACCTCGGAGGATCTTGGACAAGTTGCTGGACACAAATCTGCACACAAACCTGTACAGATAATCTTGGCGGTTCATGTACAGACATTTGGGGAAGGAAACTGTACATGATCCTGCAAAGGAACCTGTATGCAAGCTAACCTTTGAATGGTCCTGTACAGGTTCCTTCATAGAGTGATTTGAGACGCAGGTTTATATACAGGAACTTGTTCAGGGTCCTATACGTGAACCTGCATAGGAACTAATCCGCGAGGGTTTGCTAGTGGCTTGGCTGTCTCGATGGTAAGTTCGATCTTCAAGGGAATTAAAGAAAAGCAACTTTATAGCTATAAGCGACATGAGTTTTCGCGACGGCTTTCTATGTAAAGGAACCTATACTCGATCATTCAAAGGTTCCTTTGTTGGTGCAAGTTCCATTGCAGGATCATGAACAGTTTCCTTAGTCAAATTCCTGCATAGGAACCGTCAAGATTGCCTGTGCAGGATCGTGCCCAGGAACATGTCCAGGATCCTCCGATGTTCCTGTATAGGAGTTTTCAGCTGGGACAACCATTTGTTAGTGAACGACACAAGTCATCTATTAACACCAATTTGATTTTCGCGCCTAAATGTCTTTTTAGATGTTTTTAATTAGGAAATTACGGAATTTGGAATTCAGAAATTGGGGTACCCCCAGGGATTTACACACTTTTACAATTGTTTGGCACAATTCGCCTAAATGTCTCTTCATTCTGGTCGCATTTTGAAAGTACGTTTCGCCAAAAAACGACCTCTTTGCAAACAGTTTGCTTTGCGGTTGTGACGAAGTACTCTGAAAAGTTACGGTAATGACGGTGATTTTCCTGCGATAATTATCGAGAATATTACCGCGACCCAACACTAATTAATGGAGACGATCTTTTGCCAAAGATATCTTAGCGCGAATCGCATCTACGTTTATAATATCTTTACTTTTGCACACCTTCACCCCCTACTCTTTAGCCCAGGCACTCGTTTTCGCGCACGCGCACCGTGTGCAACTCTCAGTCCAGCGTCCAGCTCGAAATTAGTTATCTGCTCCAATCTGCTCATTTTTTATGTTGGCGTATGAAGCCCTTGTCCAGTTTTTCCAAAAGATCACATTAGAGAATTCAGAAGCTTCCGATACTTCGGTCCCGCATTTTCCATAATTGCCAAAGTTAGCGCCTCACAAGAAAGTGGAGTACCAGCGATTCTTTTCGACAAAGTAGAAGTCAGCCCCGTCAGAATGTAGACGGTTGAAACCAATGGACATGCAGAAAACTTCAATTAAAGCTGTAATGAACGCAACAACTAGTGAAGTCGTTTATATTCACAATGACTTCGATCATCTGTACAAACAGATAAGAGATAGAAAAAAAAAAGACGACGAATAGACTGACTGATATTTTATAATACTTTATGATTATAATTTTATCAAGTTTATAGAACTAATTCAACAGGGTTTTATATAATTTCCGAAACATTCCAGATAAAATGTAGAATTATAATTTTCTGAGTATTCTGCCAAAGCAGTTTCGCTTTTTCCATTATTTTCAAGAATATTTTCAAATTTTGGAAACAAATTTATTTTCTATAAATGTTATTCATTTTTTTCCTAATGTTTACCAATTATATTTAAAATTAGACGTATGTGTGAAGTTTCTTAAACGAAAAATATTATTCTTAATCAGAATTTTTAAACAGAACAGTGGCCTGAAAGATTGAAAAATGAAAGGGGAGGCAACAAAGTTCATGCCTCTGCTCTTTTTCGGTGGAAATTTTGCAGAAAAAAATTTCCGAATAAAATAAAACTGGAAGCTACATCGATACTTTCCTTTGTAAACTTACGTACACACGGAATGAGATATCGTTTTGAAATTTTAGCACGCTAATTAGAAGGCTCGAAGGAAGGCGGCTTTGGTCCTAAA